>LM523266.1:0-28771 GCA_000941615.1 Parastrongyloides trichosuri
CGAGATATGCAATTAAATCACAAGGGAATGTAGCACCTTTAACACTATCATTTGTTGGTAAAGTGTATCTCAGGTTGTAGGTATTACCTTTGTACTTACATATGTCATTGTCATCAGGCTGTGAGAATATATTAATTGATCATTGTAAGAGATATTGTACTTACCATGCAATAAATTATTAATTGAATAAAAAACGCAAATATATTATTTTTCAGCATACGTTTTAGTGGTTTTAAAATGGAAGGCATTTGATAAACCATTTATATAGGGTCAAATTTTTTAAGGAATTCAAAAAATAACCATTTTTATATCCGTTTATCTCACTTTTTGTATAATTTCATAGTTACAATTAATTTTGTGGATATCAAAATACAATTAATCACATAAAACCAATTTAATTCAGAAACATATTCAAAACTGTTCTTGAGTTGAATATCATTTTCTCAGAACAAGTTAATTAATTAACATATTCAAATTTTATTATATTATAAAAAGATCATCTCAATAACTATCCCATAATTTTTATCATTACTTAAAAGGAACAAAGGATATACACATTTAAAAGAATGATACAAATAATGTGATGAAGAACAAGTTTTTGCTCAAATTCCTTTCTCAATTATAATTATTTTGAATCAAAAAAATCCGTCATTCGAGAATTAAATTTAGATTAATTGAAAATTATACTTTTTATTTACATATATCTATATGTCAACATTTTTTTAATATTAATTTTTGTAATTAAAACTTTTAAATACATTTTATTTAACAAAAAAAACGACCCAAATTTTTTATGAAACTTTATTTTTATACTAATTAACATTACTTGTTTTTTTAGATACATATTTTAAAAAAATTTCACGTTAAAAAAATGAAAAGATGCTCGAAAACAATTATATTTCTTGTTTCAATAAGTTTAATACTTATCAAATGTCAAAATTCATAACAAATTTCTGTGACAAATAATGGAAACAAAAATATACCAATGATAAACAAATCATTTCCACATCAAAAAAAATTAGAATTTTTTTCAGTGTCAAAATATAAGCTTGGAGTTTGTTTGATTGGAAAAAATTTTAGTACAATGATGACAAAGATTCTTTGTAGTTTGATGAGTGGTAAAAATTTTCTTTTTCAATATACTTTTAAAGATTGTGGTAGAGGAAAGAGATATATCAATTCAACAACAATGGCTTTAAAGAATAAAATGAGTAATGATGATGCTTTATTTAAACAATGGAATATGATAATGATTGTTAGAAATCCTATAGATAGATTAATAAGTGGTTTTATGCAGTTATGTTATTTTAGAATTCATTTGAAGGATAGTGAAGATTATTGTTATGGTTGTAATAAAGATATTAATTGTTTTGTTGATCAATTGTACAAAGAATTAACTGATGTTCATAATGGTACTGTGATTCCGGATCAATTTAATGATTTCCATTTCTATCCACAAACTTGGTAAGGGTTAACAGTTGCGAATTATTAAATTATTTTTAGGCAATGTGAATATTATAAACATAAAGAAGGGTACACTTATATCAAGTATCTTACTAAAAATAAGAAAAAATTCTATGACGATTTGATGAACCATCTTTCCAAAGTTAATGTACCATCTGATCATATCTCATACATTTCTGGAATGATAAAGAAAATGAAAACACTTCATGAAACAGAATCAAAAAAGGCTACAAAGGAGTATAAATTGATGCTAATGAAAAATTCCACATTGATAGGAAAAATTTGTTCGATATTTCATAATGATTTCATTGAATTTAACTTTGATTATCCTGAAGAGTGTCTTAATAATATTGTAATTAATGATAAGAGTATCTGATATTTTTTAATATATTTTTAATATTTAATCAAATACAATAAAATTTTTATTTTAAAAATATTATCCTCATCAAATCTCAACAATAATAATGTAGGGAATTATTTATTTTATTATTCATTTAATTATCTTTCAAATGACAAAAAAAATGTAAGAAAAAGATTAGAAAATAAAAAAGTTATAATTGAAATGGTAATCGATTCTAAATGAGAAAAAAGTTGTCTTTTTATAACGATCTTTGAGCTTTCCTCAAAGACTAATAAGACATCCGTTGCTGGAAATATTATCACTTTCTCCTCTGATATAAAGTAAGGAAACTTAAAGATCTAACAGAATGTAAGTATTATTAAATCAATTTTATTTGAACTTGTAACTACACACTATGGTTAGTAAAGGATATTCAGAAAAAATTAATTATTAATAATTTTAATTGATATTTTAAAATACCTTTTTATCTTCTCCTTTCTTCTCATAGAATTGACTACCAGCAAGTGCGAAACCAGCTACTAAAGCAAGTACTGTTCCGAACTGGGCATATATACGATATCTAATGACAAACGCATATAAAGTAAAATAATTGATAACATTACCTCATGTACTTTTGAGTTCCCATCTTGTTTCCTGTCATTGAATTTCTAAACATACCAAACAAAGCTGCACATGTTAATGCCATACCAATAGGTACAACTGGATTGGACATCATTCCTCTTGTGTAACCTGCCTCATGTGATCCTCCAGTTTCTTTACCACTTTTATATCCAATATCCATTGGAATTGCTGGAATCCCTGTATATCTTTGTTTCTTTGGATCTTTTTCCTCATGTTTCTCATCATGTCCAGTACAGTTGGATATGCGGAAAAATGTTGAACGGAGAAGTGAATTCATAATTACAACCTAAAGTCAGATTAAGTGTTTGTAGATAATTAATTATAGATAATAATAGTGACGTTACACGTTATTTAAAATAAAATAATAAAATGACATATTAACTAAACTTCTAATTACATCTTAGTAACTACAACACCTCTCTTTTTATCTCTCTCAATTTTATATGCCATGTATCTTTCAGAAGCAGCATAAACCGTAAAGAAACTAACACATCCAACAACAATGAAAACAATTCTCAAACGGTCAGATAAACTGTTTAATGTTCCAATTGATATATATTCAGGTATGTCTTCCTTTCTCTTAAACATTCTAGTGATAACTAACCATCTCTTTTGCATTGCAGTAGGTTTATGACCTTTCAATTCATCAGATGACTGGGAAAATCTTGTCTTTAAATGCTGTTCTCTGAAATCTTGTGCTGTGGCATATTTTGGTTTTTCTACCTCAGGAACTTTCTAAAAAAAGTATAATGATTTAAGAACGAAAATGGAATAACGTACATTTGTTGTCTCTTTCATTGATGTCAAACACCTTCTAGTTACAAGTTTATAAATGTTTGATGTAATACCATTCTGTCTCAGAAATAATGCATACTTCATGGTAATTTATTTTGATGCTCTGTGATGAAAAAATTAGAATGATTAATATTCAAGTTGTAAAAATTAAAGTTGTCATATGACGCGAGATAAAAAATGTATTAAAAAATGAGTAAGTTAAATTATCACGTTCAACACAATAACCCAAATGTTTTTGGAATATAGTTTATATGTAAAAATGAACGTCAAGAATAATATATAGAATGAATTGAAATAGATGGATGGCGTGTATATTTATATATCTTAATAGACAAGGTTAAAGTAAAAAAAAAACAGCATCATAACGACATTGTTATTGAAGCGGAATAAATATATTTTATGTTTTAGTAATCTTTTTCAAAGCCTATCATTTGAAAATCATTTAATTTTTTATGATTATTAAGAGTATGTGTTCTTTTAGCAAAAAAGTTATGGCTTGGATTGATGGAATTAAGAAATTATGAATAAATTGCCTTCAATAATTACTAATAACCAAATTTAAGATCATTCAATGAGATATAAAAAATTGTTTTATACATATTTTTACTCTTATTTTTTATCAGAAATTATATATATTTTAAATGGCTGAAAATTACGAGTGTATTGATGATGCAAATAGTGGAGTTCCACCACCACCCCCACCTCCACCTCCACCACCACCACCACCAGCAGCAGCAGCAGCAGGAGGAGTTGTGGGGAATAATTCCCCAAAACAAGCACCTCAAGGAGGACCTGTACCACCACCACCTCCATCTTTAAATGAAAAGAAAGCTCCAGAGAAGTCTTCGGAACCGATACCAAATGCACCGAGGTTAGCTGTGAATCCATTGTCGGGAGATAAATTGGTAAAGACTAAAAAGAAGAAGGGTTGTTGTACAATATCATAATTCATAATATGAAAAAATGAAATTATGTGTACCAAAAAAATAAACTAATTATGATAATATTAAAATGGTTATGCTGAGAATATAATATATGTAATTATATAATAAAATAATCATTTAAACTATAATGAATTTTTTCTAAAAATATCCTATTTCACTAATTGATATTGTGTATTTCGATTTGCTTCAAATAAAAGTTACAAGTATTTATTGTATATAAAAATCTATATTTTTTTTCCATCTATATACATATTTGTCAGAGGGACCAATTTATGGTACAGGTATTTTTGAATATAAGACAGAAAGGTCTGTATGTAGGTAATCTTTTAGTTTCTATTGTGTTCATAAAAATTTATTAATATTCGTGTTAATTAATTTGACTCAGGGATTTTTTGCTTTAATTTATGGTCAAAATAATTCTTTTAAAAATAATAATGTGCAACCCATTCTCTATTGCTTTCCACAATCACATAGTTTTAATTTACGTAATCAAAATGTTAATGAGTTTTATAAAGTATCCAACTTTGTAAATGAAAATGATAATAATAAATCTATGGATGCAAGTTCAGAACAACGAGAAATGATAAATAACGTTAATGATGAGGAACAGAATAAAAGAAAATTTTTACGTGTGAAAAAGCAGGATCCTGTAAAGTATTATAGTTAATGATAATTTTTAATGTTTAATTTTAATTTAAATATAAATTTCAAAAAGAATTAATACTTTAATATAGTATTATTATTAGTCGTTGGTTATTTTTATGGCCTTTGATATTCTTCCAGGTAAATTATTTGAGAAAAAAAGTTGATGAAACTTTGTTAGTGAATGTTTTGACTGTTATTAAAATTTTAAATTAGAAAACATGGATATAAACAAAGGTTTTATTGCATTTCTCATTTCACTAATTGTAAACCTACTTCTCTTATCACTAGTTAAACAAAAAGAAAATTTAAATAAATATAAGAAATAAATTTCAAATTAAGACGTGGTTTATCAATATGAATATGGATAATAAACCATATAGTGAATCACAACCAGGAGGTGTTCAACAAGGACTATCGGTATCTCCAATTCCTTCTCCTGTACCACCACCTAAAGATTTTTTATTACCAGCACAATAATTCCCAACGTCAAATATTCTAATGGAAAGTGGACCACCACCAGGATTATGTGAAAGGAAAAAATCAGAGAAGAAGGATGAGGCGATTCCTGATGCTCCAAGACTTGTGGAGAACATCAGTAGTGCTGAAGTGATAAATAAAGAGAAAATTAAACAGGAGAAGGGAGGATGTTGTATCATACTATAACTTTCAAGAATGTAAAAATTTATAATTTTTTAAAAAACTATAGAGAATAAATATATATCTGTATATAAAAACGATTTAATATCTTTTACTTTTATTATTAACATATATTGTACTGAAATTGTATTTTAATAAACAGATTTTTGTTAAATCGTTTAATTATCAAGGAACAAATTTTTATGTCTGTGAACTTTATTATATTATATCATCGTTTCCCGCGTTAAAAATATACAACAGTATTTAAAAATACATCATTATTATTTTGAATTATAGTAATTATAGGATGTTTTTTACCCTTTTAATTAGTAATATAGTTAATAGTTCTCATACAAGTACATGTTTAAAAATAAAATTAAAAAATAAATATGAATATTAAAAATTGTAATAAAGTATAATTAATTATATTCTTAATGTATGTAAAAATGAAATATAATTTTTTTGTTATATCATTATTTCCAATTATTCATTTTATAAATGCCAAATCAAAAAAACCCTAGTGCTAAGAAGAAAGAAAATAATGCTCCAGCTCCACCGCCACCACCACCACCTCCTCCACCGATGCCATTAAATTACAAGAAATCGATCAAAAAAGTTCCAGAAGATTTAGTTGAAGCCCCAACATTGAGGGGAAATCCATTGTCAGGGGAAATCGTTGAACAGGAGAAAAATAAACTGACCAAGCAGAATGGATGTTGCACATTATTATGAAATATTGGATTAGGATGACTACATTTTTTTCTTCATAATAAAAATAATTTACAATCCATTGCATAGTTTTGAGATGGAAATTTACAATGTATAATATCATAATAATAATTGAATGGATAATGTTTTTTTCTAATTTACAATTATATATATACAACTTTTAATAATAAAAATTGATAGATTTATTTATTTTAAAGGTATAAATTATTTTATAAAAAATTGTTGCTAATTATTTAAAAAATTATAAAGCAAAATATATTAAGCTAGAGGTATATTATTAATATAATTAAAGAAATTCTTTAGGTAATACTCTTTAAAATTGTTATAATAAGTTTACTTGTTAAATTTATTCATAGGGGACAAAATACATATTTAGTTTGACATTAAAGAACTACAAAAAAAGTCAAAGGATACAAAATTTCTAGACAATTTATATCAAAATATTATATTCTTCAACTTTGTTGTCATTTTTAACTTCCTTTTAAATGAAATATTATGAGGAAACTTTCCAAACTAACATTTTTAAAAAATAGAACTTTATATATTTTTCATCATTTCTCTTTATCTAAAACTTTATTAAAAATGTTTTTATAATGTGTAAAATTACAAAATAATAATTTATTAATAAATTTAAAAAAAATTTGCATGTGTTTTCTTCAAAAATGTTATCTCATTTTTTATGACAATATAGAGGCGTGAAAATCTATTAAATTTTACATTTAGTGGATTTATTATAATTGGGTGTGAAAAAATTTATTTAAAAATTATCGCCATATATACGTATAATTATTCTCATTCTTTTCTAATTTTCAGTAACAAAAGTTCATATTTTGTTAGTGAAGTTATTTATATAAAAATAATATTTTTTCAGTTTTAAAAAAATTATTACCATCTAAAAATGACGCTCACTAATGAGGAGTTAATTCCTTATGGATATGTTACAATTATATTTTGTGGTATCAATTTAATCTTCTTACCTATCACCTTACACACATTGAAGATGAAGAAGGTTTGGCATACATACTTCCGTATATCAATTGGTTTGGTAACTATTTGTTCAATATTGGTAGCAATATGTGCATCAATAATATCATTTATATACATTTTTTTTAATTTGAATATAACAATCAAAAATGAAACCAAGAACGGGAGAGAATTATATAATATTTTAAGAGATTGGCAACCATCCGTTAATGATGCATACCGTTATTCTATGTGGGTATTATGCTTTGAAAGGTTACTTGCAACAATAAAGTTCAAAACATATGAACAGTATAATAGTAAATTTTTTTTACCTTTATCAATTGCATTTATTATCATTACTACTCTCGGAACAAGATATATTGAAGAAATTTTTCATTTACAGTCAATTGCTAATTATATTTACACTGTCATTGACATCCCTCTTTTGATTGTTATAATTTTGTTATTTTCACTTAATTGCAAAAAAAGAAAGAAAGCACTTTTGGATGGGACTACATTAGCATCAAAGTATCAATTAATCGAGAATTATTGTCTCATTCTTTTTTCCATTCCAATAATTACATTTAATGTTTTGCAACTATTTATTATTAATATAATTGCTATCAAAACAAATGATTTTGGTATTAACCATAATCAACTATTTTTGATTGTTTATACCTTTAGAACAATCATTTATCTTATTATCCAATTTTACATCTTTATCAATAGTTTTATCTTCAAGTTGTTAAAACCAAGTACACAAAGAATCTTACCAATGACGACTACAACAAAAAATACTAAAAGTACAAGCGTTAGTGCAACAAAAACGTTTTCCGAGAAGAATAAAGCATCAGTGGAGAAAGATATATACTTCAAGATGCTTGATAAAGATTTAAACAACAGTAAAAAGTAATTTTAATAAGATAGTTTTAGAATAAATATTAAAAATTACGAAATTAAAATTCATATATTTAATATATTTTCGTTTTTTATCAGAGAAAATAAATATTAAATAATTCATGATATGTATAAAGTCCACTATTTTAATTACCTAAGCACATAAACGTAACGGAAAAATATCACCTTTTTTAATTGATAAAAATATTGACAATAAAAAATATAATTAAAATATTAATAATTTAAATGTTCTTAAACATTAAACAAAATTTGTTTTCAAATTTCCTTGTGTGTTTTCATGTAAAATAGCTCCCTTATGACGAGAATTAGTGGTGTTATGATTATTTTGATTTCCAGTGGTACTACTTTCAACATCCTTCATCAGGATGTGTTTTGAGAATAATCTTCTAATTTCTGTATACGTTAGAAGGTAAATGATAAGATTTAAACATGAATGAAAAGCATTCAGATAATTTTGGTATGCCATTATCTCTGATGCAATTTCATGATCTTGAGAAATTAATAAATAAATAAAAAATACCAGTTGTGGTATTGCCCAAAAAGCAACAAAATTAAGCATAATATAAGATGTTGTTTTCTTAACTTTTGCATAATCAGACACATACTTTTGTAATACCTGTGTATCTGTTATAGTTAACACCTTCTTCGAGACCGTTTTTTTATCTCTCTTATGGGATTCGTACCAAGACCATGTTTGAAAGAATAATGTTACAAATGTAATTAGAACACCGGAAGCTATGTAACAAATTAAATAATGAAAATTGAATACATAAAATATTCTACATCTTGTCTTTGATGACAATGGTTCTCTTGTCAACCAACCGATAGCAATTGTTATTGAAGCATAGAATAATGATGAACCGAATGTGACAAAAATTTTTTTCTATAATAATTTATATGTGAAAATATATATATATTTATCAATAAACATAATAAAAACATACAGTATGACTAGTATTCTTAAAAGCAAATGGCCACTTGATGGCAGCTAATCTATCTAAAGCTATGAAGATAACTGTGAATTGTCTTAATTGGTAACCAAATGTATGGGGTGTTAAAAGTGCTGTACATACTTCTAATGAAATAGATGAATCGACATTTCTTAGAATTGGCCATATATCATTGTAAACACGGAGCATAGCTCCCAGGCCAAATATTAAATCAGCAACAGCCAATTGGAAGATAGTAAAATTGGTAAATGTTGTAAGAAATTTTTTTGATTTTAAAGCTATGTAAACAATAATTAGATTTGAAATAACACAAATGATTCCTGTTGACCCTTGAAGGGAAGCATTCTTTATCTGGATAGGTAGTAATGCCATCTTAAAATATATTCGTTTTGGTTAATACTTGGTTGATAAAAATAATGTTAATGGAATAATAAATATTGACTATTATTTATAACTATTTTTATGATAAACAGTTAAATATGATAAGGGAAAATATTTAATGAATTAAAAATTTAATTAGCTTTCAAACCAAAAATACTTATTTTAAAAGGTTATCCTAATCTTTATCCGATTAAACATATTTAAAACAAAAACTAAAAATTATAGACATAAATGAAAATATATTATTAATTTTTGTAAAATAAAACAATTATAGTTCAATTTTTCTTTAAAAAAATTAGAAATAATCTTATTTATCAATAATTAAGCTTTTAATGAAAGAGACATATCACAAAAATTAAAGCTAATATATTATACTTTTTTAATTTGGATGTAAATGAGATAAAAAAAAAGTTAAATAGATAAATGATTTGAACATATAAAGACAAATGTATTTGTAAATTTATGTTAATTAAGGGATGAAAAAAATATAAATACAAGATGTACTTTTAAAAATAAATTAGTTTTCTTAGTCATAAAAAAATATCATTTTCTTAAAAATATACAAAAAGCATCTTATATACTCATTATACTAAAAACAACAAAACCTACTTTACTATTCTAAGTAGTATGACCATAATAATATATTTATAATATATTAAAAAGTTAAGAGTTTTGTGTTGCAAAAATTTCTAATTTCCTCCTCCAGCTCAACCATAAATATATAAAATATTATGGTTAATATACTCTTTTAATAAAAAATTTCAAGTACTATTTTGTAATATAATTTAAAAATTTAATTAAAATATACATATCTTTTATTTATAAGGTATATATAAAAAGTTTTGTTATTTATTTGAAACAATTTTTGAGCCTTCAGTACACATATAAGGAAAATAACATTTTTAATTTACAACACAAGTATAATTAAATGAAATATTATATTTTTACTTTTTATAGCTCTAATCAAATTTTAATGGTAAAGAAGGAGAAAGTTATGAAAATAAATTTTTAACATAATTAATGACATAATTTAAAGCTTCATATATGTAACGCAATCCTTCATATATAATACTGTATGTGATGTAGAAGAATCTTTCAAGATAGTAATAGATGTAATATTTGAGGTTGAAACTTTCTTCTTCTTTCTCAGCACACATCTTATTTTCTTCATCACAAAATTCTGAGAAGCATTCATCATTGTTATCACAAGATTCACCAAGTTCTTGCTTATCTGATGTCTCACAGTTTAATGTATAAGGATTGCAAACTTTGTTTTCTTCCATACAATCTGTATTTACACAGTTTTCGGTTTTATATGCAATAGATGAACAAACACCTTTATGTTCATCCATCTTTATACATGAACCCAAACCACAATGATAATTTTGCCTACATGGTTCCAAACATCGTGAAGTATTTTTATTATCATAAATAAATGAAGCACATACCATTCCATTCTCACATTTATTATTATTATTGTTACATCTTTCTCCGGCATCACTATAAGCAGTGTTATAAATAAATAATGATAAAATTAAAAAGCTTTCAAATATCATAACTTTTATATTAATAATATCAACTAAAATGAAAAAAAAATGCGATATTGTTTATATATTAATTTGAACAGTTCAAATGACCTTTTTATTCATAACATCAGTAAATATTTAAAAGCACTCTTTTTTTCATATGACTCTTCATGGAAGTTACATATAAACAAGTGATTAAAAAACAAAACTGTTACTTTTGTACCATTCCAAAACAATATTTAATATTATTTAAAACAAATAATATATATAAATTATAAACTTTTTAATTACATTACATTCCTCTTCATCACAAGGATTTGGCCTTTCTTTAGTAGTTTCATCATAAGTACAAACTTTTTCATTTCTATCACAAATGCCAACAAAGCAATCAGCATCGTTTTCACAATCAGAACCTATCTCAGCTATTGATGTTGTTAAAAATTCACAATTTAATGTAAAAAGATTACATTCCATACCGTTATCCTCACACTTGCTATTAATACAATTCTCTTCCTGATCACCAATCACTGAACAAATAGTTACATTGTTAAATTTACTCTGGCATATTCCAAGACCACAATCATCATCGCTGGTACACTCCTGAATACATTTCGTTACTTCACCTTGTCCATATCTAAATCTCCCACACGTTAATCCTTCACCACATGTAGAATTTGCACAATCTTCACCTAATTGGCACGATATTAATGTTAAATTTAGTATAAATATCGTAAGCGAAGCTTTAAATGTCATTCTTCTTTAATAAAATATCATTCTTGGTATTTCAATGTTATATATAGAATTATCCACACCTGAAATAACAAAGGTTTAGTATATGAATTTTTAAGTCTCTTTATCAATAAATATCATTTGCATGGTTTGATTTGAACAACTTTATTTAATGATGTTTTATCATTATTGGAAAAGTAAATAAAAGTTATTAGTATCTTTGTCAAAAAAACTGTTACATATATTAAAATGGAACTAGATGTTTAATAGTTCCATATATTAAAGATCCTTCAAATTTATTTAATTATGTGAAAATAATACCATAGCGATAATTATATCATATTATAAAATTTGCTAACTGTTATTAGGATTCCTTGGAGAAATATAACACCATCATCATCGCTTTGGGAGATTAAAATGGATCTCGACATAATTTATTAATTAAACTAATTAAATAAATGATATTTTTATACTCTATTAAGATAGACAAAATTCAACACGTAATTTGATGAGGAATCATCATTTTATTTGTATTCCAAGTTTATAAAAGTGACAAATAAAAGTATGATAACTAAAAGTATTAGGGATAAAATTAATTACTAAATTTTTTACAAACATTAAGATTATCTACATAATAAGTACAATTAAAAAAATTATTATTATTTGGCAATATTTTTCAAAATATCATCAAAAGACTCATCATAAAAGTCATCATCGATATCATCCCCTGGAGGTTTAACACAAATTTTCTTTAAGTTAGACGTATCCTCTATATTTTTTTCAACACCGTCCGACTTCCTTTTTCTATCTGATTCATTATGTTTAATATTGGCTTGGTTGAAGTCAAACGAATCATCTTCAAATGAATCATATTTCTTCAATTGTATTAATCCAGTTGCCTTCAATTTGTGTAAATCAGAAGACCTATTCACTGGAAACGTTTTAGGCTTTAAAGTTATTACTTGTACGACATCTTGTTTTACGGAAGTTTTTGCTATCGATGATGCCTTTTGAAGATCCACTTTCTTAGTAACATCGGCTGCTAGCATATTACAAACGGTTTGTTTTGAAACCAGAGGTTCCACATTTTCATTCTTTTGTATTACAAGAGTAGTTTTACTAACTCCTTTACCCACAACAGAAACATTCTCTGTAACAACTCTATTCATTACTTCAGAAGGTTTATTTATTTCATAATTAATAATTTTCACTTTCATATTTGGTTTAGGCACCGATGGTATATCATTTTTGATTTCCACGTTTACATTTACAGTTTTTAACGATTCCTTCTTCTTAGAAGCAACATCTTTCACTACAGCTAAAAATTCTTCATCATCCTCAGAGAAGTCATCATCTGAAACAACAGCTTTTGATTCCAAATTTGAAGCCAACACAGCAGCATCATTTTTTTCAAATGTATTCACTCTTGGAAACGCATCATCATCTTCTTCATACTGTTTATTTTTCTCACAATCGCAATCATGTCTTACCCGTATAGCTTCTTTAAATGCAGCAATACTCGCTGTATAACCACAAGTATGACGAACCTTCTTTCTTTTCCCAGCTGATTCCAATTTTCTTTCAAAGACAGAAATAAAGCTCTTTTCAACATTATTATTTGGTTTTTGACTTTCTTTCACCTTAACTCCTTCCTTCTCAACATTTAATTCAACTTTAAAATCTTTATTCTCAACATTTAATTCAACCTTATCATTTTCATTCGCAATATTCTTTTTTGGAATTTCAAATGACATAGTCCAATCCATTGAATCTTTTATTACCGAATTACATGAATTAGTGAGAACACCATTCTCTTTCTCTTCTTGTGACTTGAAAAGCGTTCTTCTTACAGTTGAACCTTCATGTATTTTGTAATCTTTAGGCATAGGCGTACTTGTTTCTTTCCCTAACTTCTTATTAAGATCCAAAACAAAAGTTTCTTCTGAAATTGAAGTATTCAATATTTGAGAAACCGTTGGTCCTCCATTCTCAGTCTCTTTCTGTTCCTTTAATTCATCTTCTTCCTTCAATTTTGCTTGAAATTCTTTACACACTTCCGTCGCATTCATATAGCGTTTTATCTTTAAGGCCCGTAGTTTCTTAATAGTTCTAGCTCTTGGAGATTCTTCTGGATCTTTGGGTAGTTCCTCATCACGTTTTTTCCTTGGCATTAGAGTATTTGATCGAAATACAAATGGTGAATCCTCTATTGATGGATCTTTCTTCTCATCAACTATCTCTAGTAGCAACTTTGCTATCCCATTAGTTTGAACTAGAAAAAATTGTCAAAAATTTAAACAATAATAAATATAACATACTCAATTCCCTTCTAGCTTCTGCTGTCAATGGTTTAGGTGAATCTCTCCAACAAATTTTGATTTCATCATTATAATTATCTCCTCCAAATGACATTTTAAATGATATTTTAAAGAAAAGTCATTTAAGTTTTCATCCAAATAAAATTTATTCAAATCAACTTTTAGTAATTCCAATGACTTGAAAGGAGTCTTAAGAATTTAGCAATTTTAACACTTGAGATCAAGAATAAAACAGTTAGTTATAATAATGATAAAGAATATCCCTGGCTCTATATCTGATTGTTGCTGTCTTAGAGAGTGACTGTAATGCGGAGAGTGTTTGTTGGAAAAGTGTTTCTTGTCTTGTTTGGAAAATTTTATATGTTTTGGCGTAAAAAAATGAACACTTTGTGAGGGTCAGTGATCGTCAAGGATACTTACATGTTTGCAGCAGGAGAATAAAAGATATCAATGAGGAAGTAATAAATTCAAGCATCAATGGTAAGTCAGTTGATAAATCTAATTTTTTATTCAACTATTGTCTTTTATATTTTAGAGGGAGAAAATGATGACTATTGTTTAAAACAATGTTATAGTTTTATGTGACCAATTTAATTATCAAGTTGAGGCAATTTTTCATATTTTTCTACAAGTAATTCGTTTTTAATCAAGTACTGTTATATTATATAAGGAAGGCTTTTTGTCAAATCAAATTATTTTGCAACTTTTTCTTTAATGTGGTAGTAACCGAATGGAAAACGACAAACGGATGGATTATAAGAAGATGGAAAGAAGTAGGATAATTACTATCCTAATGGCTTTGACAAATATTACATTATTTCACAAAATTGTAGAGTAAATTGTGTTACCTTAAATATATTTTGTTTTGATGATTCACAGGATTATGCTTGATGGTATGAAGCAGAATACCCTATATATGGAAAACAATAAATTATTAGCAGGATTTGTTTCATATTAGTTGTTATTTCTGTATTAATATATTTATTTTTAGGTTTTTGCGCCATTTGTATGGTAATAAAGTAAGTAATAAAATAAATTTTCAAAATTGAAAAAATCAGAGATTAAAAAGTAAGAAGATTTTTTTTTTTAGTAGAAAAATATTTCGTAACTTTTTTTGAGGGATTATGTTGTTCTACGTTTTTTTCAAATTTCAATAGTAAAAAATATTGGCTTTTTAATGGTGTCAATAGTTTATTAAAATAAGTTTATAATATGAAGTTATGAAAAATATATATATTTTAATTTTTTTTGTAAAAATAATTTTCCTTATACTTTTATGTTTCGGACCTCTTTATCAATAGAATATTTATAATTTTGATATATATTTTTGTAGAGCTGACAAATATCTTTAATTTGATTATTTACCGATTAAAAAATAACACTTTATCGAAGATTTATAATAAAAATAATATTTATAGACATAGGAATTAAAAATTTATTAAAATATGATGTATCAAGAAATATGAAATAAAGAACAGCTTGGACTTAAAGGATATAGACAATTCTTACTGATCGTAAATTAAAAGAATAATTTTAATAATAAAAACATTTACAATGGAGGAAATATTAAATACAACTGATGATAAGAAATGATGTGATAAATTAAAAGGGAGATTATATGAATAAAGTATTTATTTTTGAGAATAGAACATGATATCTCTCAAAGTTTTCAATGACTTATTTTTTGTCTTTTTACAATTCTTGCATTGATTGAAATGATGTAGGGGAAAATTATGTTCTTCATTCTTGACCAGATAGCATTGGATTGGAGAGAAATAACAGTTTCTGGAAAATACTTTTAAAACATTTGATTTAGGATCGTTCGTATGAAATTTTGGATAGTGATCATTTATTGGAAATAGTTCATTGTCAGTAAGATTTATAGTAACATCCGTTGATTCATTCAATCGGAGAATAGATATTATCAAGGTTAGTATAAATAATAAGTTTTTCATGGTTGATTTCAAAATAATAGTATATATATATATATATCTGGAGAATGTAAAGAAATTATTAATAAGAAAATTTTTCAAATAATAGAACATATTTTAATTAAAAGAAACGATAACATTAAACAAAAACAGGAATAAGCGTACATTTGAATGATAAGAATGATGAAAACTTTTAATTTTTTTATATTATGTAGTATCAAGATCTTTCTTAGACATATTTTTAATTATAGAAAAACATTTTGTTTAATTCTTAAAGGATTATAGTACTTTCAATTCAAAAACAGAATCTTTTTTAATAACATATATTTATTTAAATACAATTGTAAAAGGAAATATATATGTCTTAACTTCCGCCGTTAAAAAGCGTGGTAGTGAGGAGTTAATAATAAATATATAAGAGGTGATTTCTTATGAAATCCCAAGATTATTTTTTTATCTTTTATGTGTATTACATAAGATTATTTATTTTTTTTAATAGAAAGTTATAATTTTTATAGGAGGTATTTAAAAATATTAATTTGTGATCATTATTTTGGCATAAAGTGGATGCATATATGTTTCAAAAAGGATAAGGATTAACTCTAAATACAATTAATATGAAGATTTGGGATAGTTAATAAGTTACTTAAAAAACTGGATAGGAATAATTAATATCTAAGTTAGCAAAAAGTGATTATCTCAACATTTTACAAAATTAATAACTAAAACAATATTACCATAAAACTGGAAAACAATATTAGAGCTAATAATGTATGAAACTATCTTATAAACTTATATAATATCCATATTTGAAGATAATTAAATTTGAAAAGATCTATTTAGTGTCAAAATATTCCCAAAGCTGATTATTGTTAAAATTTATACAATTTTAGTGACAAATATTACAATTGAAATGTTTGGTGCTAGGTTAAACTTTAATTGATAAAAGTATGGCATTTCAATGGATAAAAAAAGTTTCATTAATATTCACATCCTTATTACTTTTTAAGTAAATGTGTGGTAGGAAAGTCTCAATAATTATTGAAATATGTAATGAAAAGGATGACGGTAATGTTTTAATTTTAAAATGCGTTATATGATTCATAAGAATATATTAAAAGTATTAAAGAATGTTTATGAAATATCCAGAAAGTTTAACTTTTTATAATCATGGAAAAAGGAGGCGCTTTGATTTTTTTTATTACTTAACTGTAGTTAGAAGATAGGGAACTATATCAAGCTTCTACGGATTTTGTATCTAATCTGGTAAAGAAAATTTAAGATTAAAGTATTTATTTGAATGGATGTAATGGAAGGATTATATATATTCCCATGTTGCAAAAAGTGTCATAATTTTTACAAAATGATTTGTGCAAAAAGGTATGTCATTCAAGATCGCAAAATATTTCAGTTATTTGGAATCGTTTTTATTAAAAGATATAACATCACAATAGAAAAAAGTATAAGGAGTGAGTTTTGCCGTTGCAACCATAAAAATCTATATTATTATCAAAGTAATTTCATAATTATTAAGAAGAAAAATAATATTTTTATGAATCACTTTCTACAGCAATGATTTGGATAATTAATATTAGATAAAATTAAGATTATTTATGAGCACCTATTACATAAACATCTGGAAGATTGAAACACCATCAAACGAAATAAGCTGAATAAAAACTCCTTCCTCATAGAGGATCATATGATTACACATTAAGCTTATTGAAATTATCGAGGGAAGATGAGTTCGTGTAGAATTATGACCATGTTAAATATATCAAAATAGTTTTTTTAACTCTTAAGGTATTAAAATAGTTGTTATCCTATTTTTTTTGTTAACTGAATTATTGAATGATTAAAAAAAATTGTCAACATCAATTGAAAATAATAGTTATATAATGCTTTCAAAAGATGATTCAGATTTTGTCATAACCTTTTCCAAGTATTTCAATGTATTTTTACAATTATATCATTGGTAATTTTATCTTACATCAATCTTGTTTATTAAAAGTAACTTTTGTTTTAGCATACCAATTTTGATGGTGTTGTTGGTATATTTAAGATAAATATATTACCCAATGTATTAATATTTATATAGTTCTCCAAGGAATTAAATTATTTTTTGGTAATATGAATTACAATGTGATGGAATGACTGTGCAATAATGTTAGATTAATCAACTTCATGGCTTGTTATTTTATTACAAAAAATGTGATAACATATTTAATTATCAAAATTTGACATTTTTTTTACAATTTGAAAAAAAATTGTGGAACTTGGTGATTATGACGAAGACTTTATCCAACCATACTAAATCTGAGTGTTATTTTCAAAAGTAGGTATTATGAAAAATAACCCCATACTCATAAGTAAATCTATTTTTATAAAAAATTTATTTGAAGTTGTAAATTTGCCGTTATTTTGTATGATCCCCTTAAGTACTACTGTGTATAAAAGATTTCAAATGATTATTTTTTACTTATAAATTTAACTTTATTAGAAATAAAAAATGATTTTCTGCGTCACTAATACGCGGAAAAACGTATATATCTTTATTATTAATCATGAATGTCGGTTGGGCCAATGTTCACCACAATTTTATGGTGACTTAAATGCAGAATTTTTTACCCATAAAGAAGTGATTTTTTGAATATTTTATTGTTGATTCTAGAATAAAAAATGATTCTAAATCGATTGATGAAAGTTTCAGGTCAATTGGGATGAGACAAAAAAGGTTACAGGTAATAATAATAAAAATATTTTTCAAATTTTTTAACATTTGATGATATAATTAGGAGTTATTTAGTATAGGAATCGTCAATGTTTCATCTAAAATTCAATATTTCCTCATTATAGTATTTAATTTGATTTTCATTATACAAAAACTCACATAAGAAAATTACGATTTCTCAAAATGACTGGCTTTGTTTGCTCTTTAATGAATAAAACCTTTATAATTTTAATGCTAGGAACCGGTTTTCCCATGTAAAACAACCTACTAATAGACATTAATCATGTTTAAAAAGTCCCAAAATTAAAAATTATTAATTTTTATAATTAATAATCATAACCTTTTTTTAATGTTTCAATCTTTCTGAAACCTTTTACCAATCATCTTAGAACCATTTTTTACTATAGGGTTATCTATTAAGTATCCAAAAAACTTCCTTCTTGGTGATAAGTTCTGCATTTAACTCCTAATACAATATATATTAAATTCTATATTAATTTTATAGTGAATTTCCGTGTTCACTAGATGTCTTATAGAAATAAATACGATTGAAAACAAATAAAGATACTTAATAAATATTTCCCTGTGTGTAGGATAAGTATTTGTAAATCCTTTCTTATTACTTGTGATCAAAAGAATTATTGTAAAAAATATATTTATGATGAAATGATATTTTGAAGTGAAGGATGGAGGAAATAACTAAAAAGTTGTCTACAGCTTAAACTTATCACTCCTCAACATGAATAACTATTAAGGATTGTTAAAGTTATAATTAAAATATTTTAAAAAATTATAATGTAGGTTAAATTAAAGTGTAAGTTGTTTAGAAGTTAATTAAAGGAAATCATTATGTGGTGAGGAAATTCTAATTTACAAAAAGTAAAGGTTGGTTTTCAAAAGGAACATAAAATGATTTAATTTATAATATTTTTTATTAATTTTTAGCTGCATTATATTTTGATATTATATTTTTTATGATTTTGTATCTTTATATAAATACATAATAGTATACAGATATGAAACAATTGAATAAATAATTAAAGAAGAGATAAACAAAGTTACAAATATAGGAACAATGTCCGGATAATAATATTTACAAATATAAGATTTTACGTAGCAAAAAATAATCCTGGGATGTGACTATATATGATAAAAGTTAAAAATTATTAATCTAATACGTATTTTAAATATTAAAAGGATGAGACATTTTTCTTTTCTTATTTCCTCGCTAAAATACATGACAACGATAATTTGGAATGTAAATACAAATAAATTGACAATAGTAGGAATTTTATAATAAACTTCGTCTGGAAATTTAAAATATACTATTTTAATGTAAAAGTACATTTATATCTGTGTTATTTACCATCTTTTTTAAATTTTACAGACACTTCAAGATACGCTTCAGCATGTTTCAATGATAATAAATTATGGTAAGCTTATGCATAAAATGTTTCTTAGAATGTATCTTGTTAATTATCATTATTATTGTAGTTGAAATTCTTTCCTTTCCATTAAACATTTATACAATTATTTTGAAGTTGGGTATGATTTTATAATGATAATATCTGTTATCTTAGAAATTTTTCGAAGAAACATAATTGTGCATAAAGATGAAATAATTGCATAAATAGTGAAGCATAAAAGAAATATATTTACAAAAATCGGAAAAAATCTACTGTACGAATTATCAATAATATCTAGTACACCGAATACAGTCAATAAAGCAGGGCTATGAATGAATGTAAGAGGAATGATCATATTAGTTAGATGATGAGAGTATTGCCTAGAGTAATTTTTTTTTCACACTTGAAAGGGTATTATCCGATTTCCAAGAAATTAAAAATTTCCACACATTAATAGCAACAAATATATAAAGAAATGCTAATATTATATATGATATAGCTATTCCAGTAGCTGTAAAATAGATATAACGAATTCGTGTTTCTCCAAAGCCAATCATGATGATGTTGTTCTTAGTATAACTATGGAAATATTCATAACTTTTATGAGTACCATCTATTTTTTCATTTATTGGAATTGTTACCAAAGCAAAAGATATACATGAAATAATAGTCAATATGAACAATGAAGACAAACTGAACATTTGAGTGAAGCTCTGTTGGTGAAACTTTTTCTTTCTACATGTAATATCATATTGCCCATTTAAGGAATAAGTGACGAATATCATTTCCATAAACTTATTAAAAATTATCAATCCTTGAAAATAGTGATAAATAACACTATGACACGAACGTACCAAAAAGATACTGCAACCCGTATACTCAAAATATCATATCACACCATAACAAATGACAGTCAAAGGTGATAAAATTATTTCAAGTTCAACAAGAAAAAAAGAGAATATAAAATTGGTATATTTTAAGAAATATTAATATTTTATCAATTTTAAAGTAAGTATAAATTATATCATAATTATTTATTTTGTACAGTTTAATAAGAATTTAATTTTAGACTAATCATAAAATATTAAAAAATTAATAAAAATACATATTTCAAAAAGACTAAAATGTAGAAGAAAAAATATGTTTATAAATGTTTAATTAAATATTAAAATCTATCAAGTATAAAAAGTTCTATTGACTCATTTTGATGAAGGAAAAGATCTTATTATAGTAAGTTGTCTGTTCTTGGTACTTTTATGAAAATACATTATGGTATACAATGATGAAATAATTACAT
The DNA here is from genome assembly GCA_000941615.1 of Parastrongyloides trichosuri. NCBI lineage: Eukaryota > Metazoa > Nematoda > Chromadorea > Rhabditida > Strongyloididae > Parastrongyloides > Parastrongyloides trichosuri. The sequence goes on from LM523266.1 coordinate 21,346, forward strand.
AGAGAGTTACAAATAGAGGAAAAACATTAATAAAAACTGGGAAATAGATAAAATAAGAATTATCAACAATGTCCAAAACACCTATTACAACAAAAAGAGAGGGAACATGGATACATATTACAGGAATAATTCCATTAGTTAAATGGTGATTGAACTGTCTTGAATAATCACGTTTGATGCTTGTAACATTATTGTTCGATTTCAAGGAGAATAAATAATTCGATATATTCCAGGCGACAAAATAATAATGAATAGACAAAAATACGTACAATGTGAACGCTGAGATGGCGGTAATGTAAATAAAAAAAACTCTTGACTGTCCATAACCTACTATTACTACATTTTTTTCAAAGTAACTTTGAATATATTCATGCCTCAAATATATCTCCTTTACAGTTTCGTTCATTGGAAGAGCAGAAAAGATAAGAGCTAAGCTTGCTATTATACTTAGGAGAGTCATTGTTGAAAAACTGATCACTTGTTTTACACTTTGTTGGTGAAATGTCTTTTTTCTACATGTAATATTATACTGCCCATTTAGTGAGTACAGAACAAATATGTTTTCAAGGCACAAATTAAAAAGCAAACATCCCTAAAAATTGTATGGAAAGACATAATTTAAACCTACAATAAAGATGCTACAACCAGTATATTCTGAATATCGGATCACTCCATAACATACTGCACTAAATGCTGGTAGCAATAGTCTTATTTCAAGAATAAAGAAAGCTACAAATATCATGTAAAATTGGTATGTTTTAATAAATATCAAATACTTCAAATATGGTGTTCCTTTTTTGTTAAACTTTTTCAACAAATATATTATAGTGAAAGATTGAAGACTGAATGCAACAAGGTTCATGATAGTGGATATATAACAATATACTTCATCAGGACAATTAGAAAATATCGTTTTAGTAAAAAGGTACATTGGTGTGGAATAATAATATTATTTTAAAGTTTTTTAAATACATCTTTTTATCAGGTATCTCAAGGTGTTCCTCAAAATATTTCATTAATAATAAAATTGCCATTAACTTATGCATTTTTGGTGTTTATCAATAATACCACATGTAGAAAAGTTATTAAACTTTTAAAGATATAATTTATACAATCACTTCAAAGATAGCAATAGTCCTGCAATTTTTGTTTTATTCACCTTTATATTTTGCAGAGATATAGTCAAAATGTACCTTGTTAATTATTACATGTAAATTTTTTATTGCACATATTAATATTAATTATTTTGTAGATGGAGAGAATTTTATAATTGTAATCTTCTTTGCCTTCGTGTTTTGGTAGAAGAAGATGACAGTGTATGAAGATGAAATGATTATATAGAAGGTTATTGTTAAAGGGAAATAATTTACAATTGTAGGAAACAAAAGAAAATAGTTTCCATCAAAAACGTCTACAATTCCTATAACTGTAAACATAGCTGGAATGTGAACAAAAATAACTGGAATGACAGCATTAGTTAAATGGTGAAAAAATTGTTTGGAATAATCACGTTTGACACTTGAAGAATGGTTCTTTCCTTTTAAAGAGTTTAAAAATCGCCATACACCCATGGCTGCAAATACATAATGAAATGTTAATATTATATACATTAAAAATATCGCTAAAGCTGTAAAGTAAACGTAATGAATTCTTGAGTCATCATATATAATTGTGATAATGTTTCTGTGAATAACATTATAATAATAATCATAATTTGAATACATTTTTTTGTACCCTTCATTTTCTGGAAGAGCTGAAAGAACAAAGGAGATGAATGAAAGTACTGATAGTAGTAACATTAATGAAAAGCTACAAAGTTGAACAAAACTTTGTTGATGAAAAGTCTTTTCCCTGCAGGTAATGTTATACTGTCCATTCAAGGAGTACAAAACAAATATTACTTCTAGAGCCATATTGAAAACTAAGCTACCCTAAAAAGAATAATTGATAGAAAAAATTGAAACTTACAATAAAAACATTACAACCAGTATATCCTGTATACCTTATCACTCCAAAACATACAGCACAAAATTTTGGTAATGTTAATTTTAATTCAACAAGAAAGAAAGCAATAATGATAATATAGAAGTGGAATATTTTAATAAAAATTAAAAATTTCAAGTGTGGTTGATTTGATCTTTTCAGTTTTTTTAACAAATATCCAATAGTAAAGGTTAGAAGGATTAAAGCACACAAATTAATTAAAGTTGATAATTTACAAAATGTTTCATCAGGACAGTTAGAAAATATTGTTTTAGTAAAAAAATACATACCTAGGTTGTATTAAATTGAAAATGATAAATCTTTCTTCAAGATTAATAATTTTTATATTAGTTTCCAGGTGTTTTTAAGATGTTATTAANTTATAAGAAGGAGTTTATTTGAAAGCTCCTTTATTTAAAAATTGAACATGTATATGCTAATATTTTATCTATTGATTGTTATCAAAATTATTCATGGGGCTATACCATATTTTGATAAACCATGGACCATTAATGTAAGAGGACAATTAACTTGTCGTGGTCAACCACTACCTAACGCTGTTGTTGACATCTTTGATTATCCTTTTTGCAAGTTTTTTTTTATCATTATTAATAATTTCATTTTTGACTTTTCAGTAGGAGGGAACATCTTTGTCAATAGAACATTCACAGATGAGAATGGAAAGTTTAGTATTGATGGTAAAGTTTTCAAATTTCTATCTGTCAAACCATACCTTGAAATATATGATCATTGTCAAGCCAAGAACACTTTTTGTTACGCTAAAAGAAAAGTATTTTTGCCCCTCAAAAATGGAGTGGATGGAAAGGAACGGTATAGCCGTAAATGGAATGTCAGGTCATTAGATGTCAACAGGACAATTTCTCTCTATGGGCATAATATTATGAGAGAAGAACATTGTGATTTGATCTTTGAAACTATTCACAAGGCATTACAAAATCTTAATATAACTGATAATAAGCAATAATTTTATTCTAATTGTCATCATTAATTCGTTCTCAATTATTATCATTAAATATTATCTTCCATAATATGGTTGTTCTAAATTTTAGTGGCAATAGATTTCCTCTGAATGGTTGCTACTCTATTTGTCTTCTTGAAGTTACATTTGAAATAAAAATTGAAAAAATAATTTCTCAAATAACTTGACATTATTAATGTAGCAATTGGTTGGACAATTGTAAAAATTGGTATAATCCAATACAGAACAAAACTTAATCTATATATGTTGTTTTTATCACTAATGATATAAAAATAAATTCTTATTAGTTGTTCAATGAATAACGCCAACAAACATAAAGTTGTTATGAACATGTAAAAGAACATTAAAATTTTTTTATGTCTTTCTTTCTTGGAATGCTTCACAATATACTTACTATATTCAATTAAAATGATACCATTTAAAATAATTGAAATTATCGTTGTAAGAAAAGAAAAAAATGATAATAAAACATTATTGACTATGTTTGCTATATTACTTTTTATATTATACATATAAAAAGGTGGTTTTGATACGTAAATTATTTCAGTTTCAAAAAAGAAATTAAAGGAATGTAACAGTAAAGGTATGATAAATTGGATAGCAATTAGCTTATAACTTGTCCTTCTTGACCATACATCTCTGAAATAAGTTGGGTGACGTATTGCACAGTATCTGTTAATGACAAGAAATGTGCTCCCAAGGACAGAACCAAGAATTGACATATAAACGACAGGAGCATACAAAAATGAAACCCATTTTGATTTAAGGACATGAATAAATAAATTCCAGTGAAGAAATTTTTGAAATATAATAATTGAAAAGGCTTGAATCAGATCAAAAAAAGAATTTGCCACAAAGTGAATGAGGAATGTATTAGTTTCGTTGTCAGTGCTTTTGATATCTATTATAATCTTAAAGGTATAACACAAAGCTAACAATAGGTAAAGGACGTACCAAAACAATTGAAAGAAAAAAAATGCACCCTCTGTTATTGGTACAGACATGGTTTAGTCATCACTAGGAGCAATTACAGAAAGAATTTAACATAACTATAACTGAACAAGGAAGTGCGAATTATTTATATTTACGTGTAAAGAGTGAAACCGCCCTTCTTCAGTCATTTTAACAACACGAATAATTTTTCAAACAATTTTCTATGAATAGAATAATTTTTTATTCCATCTGAAAATAATAATTAATAATTATTAGAATATAACATGTAGTAAGGATTTAATATAAAATAACTTATTAATTACCATTATTTTTAATAGAGTTTACAATAATAATATTTTCAATTTACATATTCACAGTAAGGCAATTAAAAATTGGTGTTAATGAAGTTTTAAACAGAATATATTTGATAAAGATAATAAAATTAGTGCAATGACAAAAAAAAAATTAAAAAGTGTAATGTCATGCCAATTTATAAATCTCATTTTGTATTTCGAAAAAAGATGGTTTCTAGTAAATTTACTTTAAATAATATTCTACATGATATGGAATTTTTAAGAACAATCGACAACAAGAAATTGATTCAAAGTAGTCCTAAGGCTTTATCGTTAAGAAAGATTTTACAACTAATTTGATTCTTAGTTTCAAATCTATTGCTACTGCCTACCAATTAAATGTAGGTCAAAAAAATTTGGATTCTTTTTAAAATCATTTTAAATATTTTTATTTAATAATTTGTTCTTGTTATAATAAATTTGATTTTTGAAATTTTTAAAAGTTGTTCTTTACATTTTTTTGGTCTATAAAAATATCTATTTGTTTGATAATTGCTCCGCAACTTTTGGAACTTGATAATAAAAATATTCTTCACGCATTTTTTTGCAGATAACGAATCATAATTATTTGTTTAAGATTCGAAAGCACATAAAAAATAAAAGTAAAATTTACACAGGTTGATATGATATTTTGTATAAAAATGAAATTTTTTTATCGTTAGTCAACTTTCCTCAATTATATCATACAATGAAATCTAAAATATTTCAAATAATCTTATACTTTGGTATTATTTTTAATAATATTGCTACAAAAAATTTACTCTTAAATGACAATAATACTTTATTAGTATCAGAGTCTTCAGTAAATTCTACTTCTAATCATACAGAAAAATTGGATGCTAGAGATATTGTCAAAAGACAAGTGAGATTTCCCCAGAGACAAGGAAGAAGACCATTTTCAAGAATGAGACCTATTGTTAGACCACCTCAAGGGAAAAAAATATTTTTAAGAAATAGAAAACAACCATTTAGAAGGCCAATTACAAAAAGACCACCATTTGTACGACCAGGACAAAAACGTAATCCAGGAGTTGTACAAAGAAGAAGGCAAGCACCTGGACATGCCATTTCTAAGCAAATATTGAATGTATTGAGAAGAATAAGAGAAGATAAAGCTAAAGCTTTTAAAGCACTTAAAGAAAATCAAGAAAGAACTCGTAAATTAGAGCACCAACACAAGCTTGAAAGAGAACGTCTATTAAAAGAAACTGAAAGAATAAAAACAGAAAATATAAAGATTTTGGCACAATTGAAAAAAGAACGATTATTAAGAGAAGAAGAACGAAAAATATTAGAAAAAGAATTAGCAATTGAAAGATTGAAAGTAGCACAATATCAAACAACACAAACACCTATACCTGAAACATCACCAATTGAAGAATTAATTGAAGAAGGAACGGAAGAATCACATTCTGACGAGACTAATTCATATGAAGATCTTGGTCAAGAGAATGAAGATGGAAAAGTTCAAGAAGAAAGTAAGGAAAAGGATGATGATGAAAAGGTTGAAGAATTAAGTGAAGGAGAAGATAGAAAAGAACAAGAAGAAAGTGAAGAGGTAGTTGATAAAGAAGATGAAACAGTTCATGAAGAAAGTGAAGAAAAGGATGATGATGAGAAGGTTGAAGAAGGAAATGAAGGAGAAGATAGAAAAAAACAAGAAGAAAGTGAAGAGGTAGTTGATAAAGAAGATGAAACAGTTCATGAAGAAAGTGAAGAAAAGGATGATGATGAGAAGGTTGAAGAAGGAAGTGAAGGAGAAGATAGAAAGGAACAAGAAGAAAGTGAAGAGGTAGTTGATAATGAAGATGGAACAGTTCATGAAGAAAGTGAGGAAAAGGATGACACAGAGAATGATAATGGAAAAGAACAAGAAGAAAGAGAAGATAAAGATGGTCAAGAGAATGAAGATGGAAAAATTCATGAAGAAAGTGAGGAAAAAGATGATACAGAGGATGATGGTGGAAAAAAACAAGAAGAAAGTGAAAAAGCAGTCGATCAAGAAGATGAAGATGGAAAAGTTAATGAAGAAAGTGAGGAAAAGGATGACACAGAGAATGATAATGGAAAAGAACAAGAAGAAAGAGAAGATAAAGATGGTCAAGAGAATGAAGATGGAAAAATTCATGAAGAAAGTGAGGAAAAAGATGATACAGAGGATGATGGTGGAAAAAAACAAGAAGAAAGTGAAAAAGCAGTCGATCAAGAAGATGAAGATGAAGATGGAAAAGTTAATGAAGAAAGTGAGGAAAAGGATGACACAGAGGATGATAATGGAAAAGAACAAGAAGAAAGTGAAGAAAAGGATGATACAACTGATGATCAAGAAGTAAGTGATGTTTCAAATGATCAAGATACAAATGGAGATAAAGATAATCAAGAAGAAAACGACGATCAAGAAAGCCAAAAGAGTCAAGAGGAGTCTTAAAATAAAATTAATACATATTTATATTGACAACAATGGTTTTGATCTAAATAAAAATATTTATTTATTATTATTTGTTGCAAGGTGTTTTTTAATTGCCTCAAGGAGTTTCTTGTAAAATCAAATAGAGTTGTAAGTAAAAAATATATTAAAATAATAATAAAAAATTATCAATATGAGTTACAATAAATTAAATCTTTTTAATAACTATTTATAATTGAAAACTTTTATATAAACTATTTATTTTATTCCATAAAGACAAAAAAAATAAAAAACGAAGCTTATTAATGTTGACCTTCTAGATATTGTCTTCTTCTTAACGACTATTTTATCACAACTTCCTGAACGAAAAGAAAGAGTTGATTGAAAGAAAGGATATTGATCTTGTTTCATAAACCAGAATCTTCCATTGTTAACTTCAAAATTTAAATTCTCAATGTCAACACCTCTAGACATTGTATCAGAACATACAAGTTCATTCATATCTCCATTCCTAGATGATTTGATTAATGTAAGATACATCTTAAGAAAAAATGAAGTATTGACATGTGCAGCAATAAAAGAATCTTTGAAGATAATACTTAATAACTGCGTCAACCGATTGATCTTTTTATTTTCATCACGAGATATCATTACATACCTCTATTCACGGTGCTTCATTAAGTATCAATAGACCAACAATTGTTGGTACATCAGATCACAAGCAACACATTCATTGACTAATTCTGAAGG
>LM523267.1:0-28714 GCA_000941615.1 Parastrongyloides trichosuri
AATAAAATAATGTTTATATAAATGTTTTTGATTATTAATATTTATTAAAAAGATTTAATTATTGTGATTCTTATTCATATTGATAATTTATTTATTTTTATTAACATATTTTTTTTAATGAAATTAGACATAATTTTTTATCACTTCCATTCGACTTGGCAAACAAAATGATGAAGGAAATAGTTTCTAGAATACTTAAAACTTAATTTTAAAATTAGATAAAAAAAATGGAATGTTTATTTTATTGTATAGTATAAATCATATTAGGATCTATTGCGCCTTTAACAGCATTTGTTTTAAAGTGAATAAAATTTAATTTATGTTAAAAATAATACTTTTATTACAACTTTCAAAAATTAGTTATTTTTTAATTGTTGCATTAATAATATATTGTTATAAGTGTATCGAATTTTTTATGTGTAACTATATTTATTTAATAGATGTAATAAAATAAACGATTGAGCTGAATTAAAAATTTCTAAAAAAGAATGTGACTATAAAAGTTGTCTCAGATAAGATATAAAAAAATGTTTATGTACCTTTTAATGCTACAAGACAAGCTGAAGTGAATGAGACATAGAATAAGTTTAAAAGTTAATGACAAATTTTTATTTAATTACAAATTTAATTATAAAATATAATAAATAATTATTTTTTTTGTCAATTTTGTCATGGTGGTTGGCGTAATGCCGATCAAGATGATCTTTTCTTGAGTATGACATAGGACATTTGTTGCATCTATGTGGTTTTTCACCGGTGTCTAATTAAAGACCCACTTGATGCCAATGTCTTTTTGCATACTTGGCACACCCAACGTCCATCTGAATCTTCACCATTTTCTTCTGTTTCAGCTGGAAGAATTTCAGCGGCCGGAGATGAAGGCATTTCTTCTATGGCGGCAACTGGAAGAATTTCAACTGCTGGTGGTGGAGAAATTACTTCAACCCAAGAAGATTCCGTTAAATCCACAGTACCACCCTCTGGGAAAGATGGTGGACCTCTGAGATTTTTCAATCTAACGGCCAATTTTTCATTTCCTGCATCAATATGTTGGTGATGAAAGTTTGCTCTATCGCAATTGACACGAACTTGATGAGCATTTGAACGTTGTATATTGTTCTCCTCCCGCAACTCCTCTAAATAATTTTTTAGTTCAGAGCAGCTAGTCTTTGAAGTGATGTTAATATCTTTCATTCTTTTTTCTAAAAAATAAAAAAAAGTTTAGAAATATTATTGAAAAAATAAATATATTATATAAGTAAAAAATCGACGTTGCGAGTAATAAAAATCATCAAAAGTATTAATATCATTATAAAATAACTGCACAATATGCAAATAAGTATGAAATTTCTTTTATTATGTGGTGAAAGATGTTTGTTGTATTATTTTTTTATCGAATATAAAAAAATTGTTTTAAAAAGATTTCACTTTTTAATCAACGTAAAGATAATAAAGTATATATTGATAGAAGTAAATATTAAAGGATTTGCTACAAAAGAACAAATATAACACATGAAAATATTATTTATTAACAAAATAAAATTATAAACAACAAGAAACTTGTGTAAATTTTTATGATAAAGGTTATTAAAAAACATATGCTTAAATATTATAAAAGATGATTTTATTAGAAAGCACTAGACAGTAGTGTTTAGCATAACGTGTTGATAATATAAAGTTTAAATGGTTATATAGAAGAAAATTACTATTATATTTTTATGTAACTCAGGAACAAATAAAACAATGATTAAAAGAAAAAATATATTTGTAATTATTTTTTAAATATGTATACCGAAAGTTTTATTTATAAATATTTGAAAAAAATATTATTATTTATTGTATAGAAATTTATGTCTACAATATAAGTAAAGGTAGAGTAAGATAACTAATAATTGTAATATAGTATATAATTTTTTGGAAGATATAAATGGTAAAAATTTATAAAGCACGTTTAAGGAAAGAACATATTTATTATCATTTTTAAAACTTTGAAAGAATGTACAATGTTAAATATCTAAAGTTGTTTAAGGAAAAAGAGATAGAAAACTACCAAAGTTATATATATAAAACGATGATATATAAAATAACATAAAGACAAGGTACTGATTAAAGATAATGTGCATATTAATTTCTAACCATAAAAGAGCCAAACAATTGGTTAAGCAACTAATATATAATAACTTTTAAAGCAAAAAATTACATAATAAATGATACCTTTAAATTTATTTTATTTATTATAAAGATTTATAAATATTAATAAAGCTATAATATATGTATTTGATAGTGGTAGTGATTTGTCGCAACACTGATAAAATCATCATTATAGAAAGGTATATATATAAGGATATTTTTGATGACTATTCTTATTATCATTTCTCTTATTATCATTCTCTTTTAATATCATCTTTTTTATTGTATCTTCTTTTAGTAAATTGATATTAATTTTTATATATATGTAATATTTATAAGTTTTTTATATATATAATTAAGTATCATTAGAAAATATATAGTTTATTTTCATATTATTTAACAATACGTCAAATTATTTATGTTAAATAGCTATAAGTAAAATATTGTTCTTAAATTTATATATTTAATTTTTTTTTTTTAATTTTATCCAATGTTTTATAAATTTATTATTCAAAACTATACACTGCTTGTTAAAATTACTTTATAATTTGTAAAAACTTATTCTTTATATGAATATTAATTATTTTTTTAAAATAATCTGCAAATTTCAATTTTTTAGTTAATTTTCTTTATTATGTTTTTTTATTTTCTTGCGTCAATTTTAAATAGTAGAAATCTTTTTATTACAAAAACAATTAATCTAATTTAACTTTTATAGATTTAATTACTAAAATTTATTAAAAATATGGTCAAAAGAATGCCTAGAAGAGAAAAATACTTGGAAACTATTGAAGAACTAAAAAAAACAATACGTCAAATTATTTATGTTAAATAGCCATAAGTAAAATATTGTTTTTAAATTTATATATTTAATTTTTTTTTTTAATTTTATCCAATATTTTATAAATTTATTATTCAACACTATACACTGCTTGTTAAAATCACTCTATAATTTGTAAAAACTTATTCTTTATATGAATATTAATTATTTTTTTAAAATAATCTGCAAATTTCAATTTTTTAGTTAATTTTCTTTATTATGTTTTTTTATTTTCTTGCGTCAATTTTAAATAGTAGAAATCTTTTTATTACAAAAACAATTAATCTAATTTAACTTTTATAGATTTAATTACTAAAATTTATTAAAAATATGGTCAAAAGAATGCCTAGAAGAGAAAAATACTTGGAAACTATTGAAGAACTAAAAAAAGGTTGAAGAATTGAAAGATATAAAAGCTTCATGTGTTCATGAATGGAATGAGCGTGAAAAAAAGAGAGAAGAAGCTGATGAAAAAATCAAATCTCTTAATGCTCAAATCAATAGCATTCGAAATCCAGAATTTCATATTCTAAGAGGATGCAATTATGAAATTACAATTGAGGACGCTATTGAGGAAGAATCAATAAGAAGCGAATTCTTTTCGGAGTCTGAAATGGATGAGTCAAGGGTTGTTGAACCCAAAAATCGTGAATGTGATTCTCCATCCTGTGCTGTTGAAACTCTTCCAACTACACAAAAAATCCATTGGAAAGGACAAGATAAATTGTAAACAAATTACAATGATAACAGAATAAATAATCATGATTTATTTTAAAAAGAAATTTATAAAATATATATTTTATACATAAATATAAGTTATTATATATTACTACTTTATTTCTTTTTTTCTAATACCATTATTTTAAAAATGACCATACATGTCAAAAGTTAAACGCAATATGTCGTTTTTAAAAAAAGACGTAGTCATTAAAAACTTTTTATGCAAGTACATGTTTTACAACATCTCTGTTACTTAATTGTTTTTTTATTAGATTAAAATCTTTTAATTATTATTTATATTTAATAATTTTTTATGTAAATCCTATTTCTGTCATTAAAAATAGTATATTCCAATGTTTTGTTTAGAAAATATTATTTACTTTTTAATCACTATTTAAGATTTGATTTTTTGTCATTTTTAATGTTTCGAAAAGTAAAGAGGTACTTTATCACTATCTCTAAAAACATACACAATAAATTTACAATATACAACTTTTCATTCGTTTTTAAAAAAAACAAAAAGATAAATTGTACTTTTTGACTACATTAACATAACAGATCATGAAATTTTAATTTTGATTACCAACACAGAGAATTTATAAAGTTGCACTGTTTTTATTAAATAATCATAATTAAAGATACAAGTGTATTCAAAACTTAAAATATTTAATAATATTCAAATTTTGACATCTCCCATGTTTTCAAATCCAACAAACATTATAATAAATCTTATCATTTAAAAATTTGTCATATTTCTTAAAAGCTCGCATTAATTACGACAAGAAAAACTATAAGAAAAAATAAGAGCAATAAAACATATATATCCATAAATTATACATCAAAGGATCTATAAATTAATAACTCTATTATTTTCTAATAAAAATTTCTTTGATAAAAAGTAGATTATTAATAATTTTAAATAAATATCTATAAAAAATTATTATTAAATGCTCTCTTTTAATTATGATTTCACATTACATATAGTACAAAACACTTATGATTTTAATCTTTTTATCAATAATCTTTATCCAAAAAATTTCTTTTCATTTAACAGATATATAGTTAAGCATATATATTGCATTTGTTTGTTTGTGGGAAGATAAAAGAGATAGAGACAAAAGATATTTATATATATATACTTTTGGTGTAAAAATTATCATTTGCTAATTGATATACAAAGAGATGTGTCAAAATTTATTTATTTAAAGCTTTTTTGTGATAAAATATTGTCTAAAAAATTATAATATTATTTTTAAATATTTAATTTTGTCTACTCAAATAATAATGATAGGAGAGTAAGATAGTGTAAAGACACATATATATTTAACAAATATGATAAAATTCAAATTCAATGTTCATTTTTATATATCAATTTTTTACTAATAATATTCATGTGATACATTTTTATTACAGATATCAAAATAAAATGAGCTTCATATGCTAAAGTTTAAAAAAATTTTTATAAGATTAATACTATATATTGTTTTATTATTTTAAAATTTATTTTTCTAAACTTGTTGTCATTTGAACCTTCCAATTATCTTTGTGATTAAACAAATTATTTTAAATATATAAGTTAGAACTAAACATAATTTCTTTTTGTGTTTTAATAAGTTTAAATTAATTCGTAAATTAATTTTCTTTTTTATTGTATAAGTTAAAACTTAAACATTAAAATGTCTTTTCTTAATTACTTTTGATGCTACTTTCATATATTAAAGATCTTTAATTTAACGGTTAGAAGTCAGATTTTTAAATTATATATACATTTTCTGATCTTTTTCTATAACATAAAACTGTCTATCATAATAAATGTCTAAAGTTTTATTATGATGATGATGCATTAAGTGCGTAATTTGATTATTAAAACTTCTTTAATAAGGATAAGCATTTTTAGATTTAGTGACATAATTAAGATATTTTATAAGTATTAACGAAAAAATTAATTACCATCTAATCTTCTCTTTTATTTTTTATTATTAGCTTTTAACTTTTGTACATTTATTTATGTTCAACTTAATTGAAATTTGTTACAATGATTATTAATGAAATAATGAGTATACTTCTAATACCACCTCTAAGGAATATATATCTACTTTGATTTTAAGAGAAAACAAAAGCTTTTTTTGAAAAAGCACTAAGGAAAATGTAATTACCATTAATATATATTTTCATTTGAAGAATAATTATTTATAGCTTCTATACTTCATTCTTACAATTAGATGATAAAAAATTTATATTACTTACAAAGAACTTACAATCTCTAGTATTAATTTTTTGTATTATCAATTTTATATGACAATAAAGATATTTCTTCGGAATGTGTTAGTGGTACCTATAACTAAACGAAGTACTGATAATATATGATAATTAATGCTTTCTTAGAAATTTATTATATTTTATTAATATCATTTAAAAATTTTTTTACTGTAGCCATATTTTCAAATACTTATGCTAGTAATATCAAAAAAAAAATTATTTTTATGTTGAATAAAGAAGGATATGAATGTTTATTAGTTTAAAATTTGAATTATTTCTTTCTTTAACAATATATCTAAAAAGCAATAAAATAATTTGTTTGTTTGGTAAACAAATTAATAAATTTCTAATTTAGAATATATATCTCCTTTTTAATGTAATTGTTTTTTATTTAAATTACCAGCATAATAATTACACATCCATGAGATGAAGTGTAAATAAAAGTTATTATTCAATTCATATTACTAAATGCAACATGGTCACAATTTATTATGATAATGAAATACAAAACATAAACCACCCCCTTAATGTATGGATTTATCTTTTCATATGTATATATTTTCTTATTGAAAATTAAGAATATTAATTATATATTTTTGCTTCTTTCAACCAAAATTGGCATGATTTAATGCAATATATATATATCTTCTTTTTAGGGCATATATAAGTGTAATTCTTTTAAAATAAAGGCAAATTTCAATAAATGACATGCACGTGATTGACCATTTGGTATATTATACAGTTTAAAATCTTTTATTGTTCTTTTTAATGTTCAAATCATATCCTTAAACAGCTGTTTTCATGAATACAAGAAATTAATATTGTTAATATTCTCTCATTTCAATGAACTACGTTTTGTGTACTCATACAAAATGTCACTCTTTTTGGAATATAATTTTAACACAAAAGGTACGCTATTATAAATAGATTTTTTTGTTATATTAATTCTTATGGAACATTAATTTATCTAAATATTTTAAAAAATATATAGTTACTAAAATGACCAGTAAAGATATTAAATCAATAGATATCTAATTTATACATTTAAAAGTAGAACTTTTTAGTCTAATATAAAATATCTTCTTTATGTTTAAAAGATATAAGTTAAAAAGTTTATTTACTATCATCAATGATGATATTAAATGTACAAGAGAGTAAAGCCAAGTTGACTTCATCTACGTTTTCAATAAGCATATTATGAATTTTGAGTCTTTTTCCTATATTATTAAAGAGTACAACAAATTATTTATATATAAATTCATTCTACCTCTACTTTCTTATTAATATTATTATACTTTTTTAAAGTACTTTTGTTAAATTTTGAGTATATGACAAAAATTAGAAATAAATTATACACATATTACACAGCTATAATTGTCATCTTTTCTAATTCCAATTACTAGAGTTAATATCGTTACTTCTATACTCGTTTTCTTGTATCTATCTTTTTAAATTATACTCACCAATAAAATATATAAAATCAAAAAGAAAAACTTTATAGGATACAAAAAAATTAATTATAATTAATTTTTTCTTTATATTAACATTTTTAAAAATAATAAAAAAATAAATTAAAATTGACAACTTTATATTATCACTTTATTAAGATCTTTGAAATTGCGTTTATAATCATTTTTATTATATATATAATATATGTTATTTTTCAACTATTATTTTAATATTTTATTTTCTAGCAAAATATAATACGATCTCGTGATTCACTTAAAAGATATATCTTCTATATGCTTTTTATAATAATAATCTAAAATTTTTGCTTCTATATATAATAATAATAAATAAAACATTGTTCAATTTAATCTCATTTTTTATATTTTAAATTATTTTTTATATCATATTTTTTTTAACTTCATTGTAAAATATTTTTTGAATGAATTTTTATTGATAAAGTTGAGTTATGTGTTTTAGTCGTTCTTTATTTTTTAAATGATACTTTAGACTATTAAACAGATTTCATAAAAATACGTTATGCTTATTGATTTTTTTCAAATATTTATTAAATATAACAATTGATAACACAATAAAATGTTTTTTTTTTTGAACCAATTGGTAAGTATTCTTGTAATCTCTAATTCTTCTTGATCTATGTTCTTCTTCTAGTGTACTTTTCATAATTAATGATAATTTAAAATGTGATTCTTTTTTAAGTTTTTGAATTAAAATATAATAGTAGGCTGTTTCTTTAATCCTCATTAACTCAATTTGATAGGGGACTTTTATTTTAAATATGTATTATTTTTCCAAGAATACTATGTTGATAGAGATAATAAAAACTTCATCAAAACATGAAAACAACAAATTAGTTTTATTATATTCCTTTTTTGTTTTCAGTTAAAAAATAAAAATATTAAAAAATTTAAGATAAGTTTATTTGTAAGTTTAACAACAACTTATATTTATTCTGTCCACAAAACGTTTAATAATAAAAATAAAGTTTTTTTTNTTTTTTTTATATTGTCTCTGTCTGTTAAGAATATTCTTATAATAATAATGTTATATCTGTTATGTAGGTGATATTACAATGATGAGAAGATTATATATAGAAGACAAAGGAGGTGTTGAAGAAACCAAGTATATATATATTAAAATTAAGAGATCTTTTTAACAGATTCTTAAAATCTGCTCCATTACATATATATAACGTTGATGTATTAGAGTTATATTTTTAGTACTGATGATAAGAAAATATATATTTTCCTCAAGATTTTAAAATATATATTTTACAATATGAAGAGAAGAATAAGATTATTAAATTAATAATAACAACAATAATATTTATTCTGATATTGTATAAAACAAAATCACTTCAAAAGTAATGCCCAAAATACATTTATATTTTAAATTCTGAATGATTCTCCCATTGTTAAATATACATTGAATAATTTTTCAATATATACATATTATACAATACCTTTTGTTAAAATTTTATATATATTATTCACTCAAATATATATGCTTTTTCACATCTTAACTTTTGAAAAGAGTTTATCTAAAAACTCCAGCTGCTATATATAATATATTGAAAATGTTGTTTATTTTATAAACAAAAATTAAAAATTAAAATTGAATAAAAAGAAGGGTGAATTTTTGGTTTATTTTACAGATTGAATTTGTGGTATTTTATATAATTCTCATATATTTGATGTAAATATAGTTATTTGCATCTATAATTTGAAAATAATTTGATATTGAGATTACTTTTAAAATTAAAACTTTGAATATCTTAACATTCCTTTCTAAGTAATTCTTTTTGAAGACATATTTAAAAGTTTCTTCCCTCTTGTAGGTATTTATAGAATAATATATTATAATTTTCGACATTATTTTTTTACCTATAGATTAAATGTTTAATAATCTTTTGTTAAAACATATCTTTGAAGTAATTTATATTCACCTAATTCATATTTATTACACAAATATATATATATCTAACAATTTATAATATGTTTTAAGTTGTTAGTATTTTATTTATTCCTTCTTTATAACTAATGATTATTATTATAATGAAACTTTCATATAGTTAACAAAAGTAGTTAATAACACTTTATTATGTTTAATTTTACAACCATTATATTTATATCTATTTTTATATAAATCCACATTTCCTACTTCTTACCCATATTCAATTTTTAATCTTTATACCATAAAAATAATAAAATATAATTTTAATCCTATTTTTTATCTTTCAAAACATTCTTCTACGTATATTTAGCTTTATAAATTATTATACATAAAATTTCATCACTCTTTTTGTTCAACCAAATTTGTACGCATATATTCAAATTAACTTTTTAAAACGTAATATTAAATTAAAAATTTATTAGTTTTTTTATCCACACCAATGAATATTTATATTCTTAATACATCTTTCCTAATTTTTGAACTTTAACCATTAATTTAATATATAAAAAATTTTAGATATATTTAATAAAAAAAGATGTTGATTAGTAAAATACATACAATAATTTTAAGAGACAATCTAATGTTGTGGTCTTCAATTTTGTTTTAATTATTGTTATGTGTACTACACTCCATAAATGGTGATAATTCTCTATACATATATATATATTCATGTATGAGGAATATAAGACATATTAACACACACTGTACATGATGTAGTCTATGCCTAAGAGAGTGTCTCCAACAAAATATTATTAGAGGAAGTTCACAACATTTTACTGTTTGAAAGTAAACTTTTGATAATAATAATATTAAAATGATAAAAGAATTGTTACTCTTATTTAGAAACTTTTAATTTTGACATTTATATAAAATAACATTTGTATTAGTTCGGTCGTTGTAATCGTCACATAATAATAACAATAATAATTTCTTTTACTGTATCAAGGACAAATTTTCTAAACAAAACTTTTATTTATTTTATTTCGTATGATTTTTATTATTATCTCATTTAACTACACAAAAATAATCTTATAAAACTTTTTAACTTCTTAAAGTTGCTTCTTTATATACATATAAATATATTTGATGTTTTATTTTTAGTTTAGAAATTATATATATGTGAGAAATCTTTGAGTTTAAAACTCTAATAAATATATTACTAACAACAACATTCTCGCTTATAACTTTTTACTTAAAAAAAAAGAGAATTGATAGCATTATATGTATAAGGAATAATTTGTCAGTCCTAATATAGAGATACCATTATCTATTGCTTTAATGTACCACAAAAAAAGTTTTTATCTTATATATTTTATGCATTAATTTGTGTTTATGATAATAAAAATAATTTTTGTATAATTCCTTCTCCGTAAAGACATAAAAATGAATTATGTTACTAATACTATTTTTTTTTGTTATGAAACTAATACATTTGCAAAAAAATATTAAATTTCAAGACATATGTTCCTGTTTAAGTCTAAAAATTATATTTTTTTATAAAAACTTTTTAAAAATTATTTATCATTTTTATCATAAACCCATTTATTTTCTTTATGTAGCTTTAACATATATAGATGAATATATGTCTTTTAAAAATTATTCTTTTCTTGATAAGCTCTCTGATTTCTGAGCTTTGATAAAGTAAATTTATAAAGTATAAAGTTACAAAATATTTGTATTTATTATTATTGTTATTATTCAATTTTATTATGTATTTAAAGATTGTAATGAGAAAATTTATTTAATAATTGAATATTATGTCTTTGAAAAATTATTATTTTATATATCTAATAACATAATTTATTATAATAAAATATGTATATATTATAAACAGCTTTATATATATTTTTAATTCAAGAAGCATACCAACGGGTTACAATTTTTAATCATAAACCTTTTTAATTTGCATATATATGTTATGTGTAAAGTCTTTTTAATTTACTTTTTATCCTTGGTACAATTAATTTGAATAGAGAAACTGTTATGCTTTTTGCTTTTGTTATAATACATTTATAAAATAATGGTTAATTATATTTTTTTTTTCAGAATCATCATAAATTAATTATTAATTCATACAATGTACCAATTTTATTTTGTTATAATTCTTCTCTTGTTTAGATAGACACATATTTCTATTGGTGGAATTTTTAGTTTTTAAAATTGAATAGCCAGAAATTTTAATTATTATTGGTTTTTGTGACGAGATAATAAAATATGAAAAGTTCATTCATTTCATATTTTATATTATATTTATATATATCCATATAAATAAATTTTCCACCAACTCAAAAATGTAATGTACTTTATCATTATTTCTAACTACTGCTTCTCCATTAATATATTTTTATATATATTAAAATAACTTTATTTATCTTTTTTAATCTATATCATATGTTATTATTTTATCTCTTCTTCCTATCCATTCATCCTTTTCTCTTCGTGATGCCCACTTTGGAGGGTTAACGATAAAAAAAGAAGTTAAACTATTTACAATGGTTTAATATTTTAGATATAAATATTATTATTTATATTCTTCTTTAAAATTATATTTTAAAAAAGATTCCATGTATAACGTTGCATTTTTAATTACCATATATGGTGTTGTAGATAACGAGGGATGAAAGTAAATGAATGAATGAGAGAATATGTATGTGTATTTGAAAAAGCATATTTTTTATTATTTATATAAACTTACGCTTCAAACATATTTCTCATTACTACTTTTATCAAAACGAAATTATTTTTATCAAAAAGACTTTTTAGAAAGCAAAAAAAAATTTTAAAATGAAAAAAGTTTTTATGCCGAAATATTAATATATCTAACCAAAGATTCTTTTTTGTGTTATCTCTTAAAAAGTCTTTTTCAAAACTATTATAAATAATTTCCATATACTTATTCACTCTTATTGAGATGCTTTAGCATGAAAATATTTAGTGGGAACAAATTAAAATTTTAATGAAGGTTATAAGTAGACGTAGTAATGAATAAGAAGTGAAATGTAATAATTTATAAGTCTTGATAAAACTTTAAAAGTCAAAAATATATTAAAAAGATTCAAGAAGAGTTGATAAAAGATTTTTATTTATAAATTTAAATATATTGTATAAGGACATTTATTATAACAAGTTTTTCTAATATTACTTTTCCCTAATATTATATATTTCTCCTTTATTTTATCTATCTTTTCATCTCATTTTAACATAATATTTTTTTCTTCAAAATATAATATATGTCAAAGATTTCAAAATATATATTTTTTTNTTTTTTTCCTAACAAAAATACGCATATTTATCAAAGAAAAAGCAATTATGGTAAATTCAAAAATTGTTTAGTTAAAAATTAAATGATTTTGTAGATGACAAAAAAGGAGTACTTTTGATAATTTGGTTATTTTTCCTGAAAAGCCTTGAACTTTTTTAAAAAGTTATTTACGCATTAGCATAATTCCTTTTTCCTTGGAATAACGTTGGGAAAAATAGTCATTATTATTATCATCATCATACAACATCTCAAACACTTGACCAGTAAGATATTATTGTACATATATTTTATTTCTTTTTAATGAATATATGTATGATATTATAAATTTTTATGTGACTAATTAATAGTTTGCAAACAGGATTAAATTTTAATCAACTTTGATATCATACAATTTTGTGTATTCTTTTGTACCCGATTGTTGATGAAAGGAGGATACACTATTGTAATATCATACTATTTTATAGCTTTTCAAAATTTAGATAAATTATATATTTTAAAATCAAAGATAATCTTGTAATTTTATTCTTCATGTTAACGTTAACCCTTTCCATTATGAGGATTCATTCTATATAATATATATGGCATATTTTATTAATAGAAAATATGAGATATCTTTTAAAATAATTAGTATTGTCTTTTAAAAGTCTATTTTTAGAATTTTATTGTAATCAAAATTGTTTTATATTATCATTATATTTGTATTGTCATTGTTATGTGAGAAATTATAAATATAAAAGCTTTTTTGATAGTTTTTAAAAATACAATTTTATTTACATCAGTTCATATTTTATATCTGAGAACAAAATAGGAGAAAACAAAAAGTTATAATGTCAACAATCAAAAAGATCTTTGTTCTCCATTTTAGCACATAGAAGACAAAAGAAAAAAATTTAAAAAAGTTGTCATAAAAGAACATTTATATAGATACATAATAAAAGTCATGCAAAGCCTTTTATCATAATTGTAAATAATGCCATTTATATCTAGTTTTAAATTTCTAGTCTATTTATTCTTTAACAAATGTACCAACATTAATATTAACACTTAACAATCAGTTCAGCAGGTGATTTAACACTCTTTGATGATTTGTTTATTTATTATTTTTGACTCTTGATTAAACAGTCTATATACATATGTGATGTTCTGTAACAAACCTACCTGTTCTTCTTTATTATATTCATTCTTTTTATTATTATTATAAACGTAGTTCCACAAGAATGACCTTTATTCAGCTGATATCTATATGCATTAATCGTTTTTATAATATAAATATATTTATTATTCAAAACTTTATATAGAAATACCTTTTCTTTAATCATTTACTTTTTCTTTTAAACCACTGACACTACTCCTAAAATATATTTATATGTCTATCGTATCCTTAAATATATGTATATATAATGCTATTTTAATAAAGTGCGCAAACAAATAACAAAAAGAAGTTATAAATTTGTTCTTTTATGAAAGAAAAGTATACAACAATATCAAAAATAAGGACCCTGTTCATTTGCTAAAACTAAATAGTATTATCTTTTAAGAATAAAAATTGTATGTATGTATCACTATTTTTAACTTTTTTTCATCATTATTGCTCACAACATTACTTCTAAAACATTTCATTTAAATGTTCATTAAAAAAAAGATCTCTTAAAGAGTACTTTAAGTAATAGGGTAATGATTTATTACACATTAACTTTACAAAAAGAACACTATCATTATATAGTTATTTTATCCATTTATTGCAACATTTTCCGTTTGGTATGTTTAATATTGTCATTGTGAATGGTAATAAAATATGAATTTTTATTTAGAACATTAGTTAAAGTGGTTTCAAAAGTATTTAATAGTATTATATTTTATTTCGTTTTAATATCATGCATTTTTATATTAATATCATTACAATAAGATAATATCTTTTTAATTATTCTTTTGTTTTATAAAAAAATAAACTTCGAACTATATTTTATTCAACATAATCATTGGTTATTTATTTGTATATAAAAATTTATTTTTTAAAATATTCAAATATAGTCTAAGGGAAACAAAAAATAAATGTCAGTTTTCTTTTACATACAACTCATTTATATTTATAAAAAAATTTCTGCATATATAACAATAAAAAAGTATATATGAAATGACATCTCATTTTTAAGTATATTTTTTTTACCAATTTTCCTTGTCTTTAAGTTCATTTCTTTATACATACATTATTTAAAAATACAATGTAGTTTGTATTTCAAATTTACTTATATCTTCTTTTTTCTTAAATTTCTAATCTTGGTTGATATAAATTATTTGTGATTGACAATATAGTTTGTTTTAGCCAATTTCTTAAATTATATTTTTTTCTATGTTACATAATTTATTAATTGTAAAGAAAAAAATCCTTCTTCTTTATATTTTGATGACATATTTAAAAATTTATCTTTTTATAATCTTTTTTTCTTATACAATAAAAAAGATTTTTTTTATTATATTTATTTAAAATTGATTATCTTAAGATATTATGTTTTGAGAATTTCTATATATTTTTAGGATAAAAAATATTTAATTTTTTATATTTATTTATATAAACTTTTCCTCTTATATACAAAACACACTCAAGAAAAGGAGTATGATTACATTTATATTTAGTTACATTTTTCTTTTTTTTTTTCTTTGAACACTTAAATTTCTCTCCTCAATTTCTGAGTCATTTTTAAATAAATATTATACATATCCATTTTATAACTATTCATTTTACGATTTTATATACATATTTTTTTTAATTGTAATATCAATATTTACAGTTTTTATCATGATTTTAACTTTATTCATTTTAGGTTGGCCATTTTGCTGATGACTGCACTCAGCATTGCCAAAAATTTAACGTCACTTACAAACATTCATCAGCAGTGTTCTCAGCTTCAAAATACAGTTTCAATATCATCAACAACTATTAATAATCATAAATTACCAAAAATTAGTGGTAACAAAAAGCCTATTGCTTTGTTATCTTTGAATCGTATACTTTTTTTTCGGAATCGTAGTGGTAAAAGTAGAATTTCCAAACTGGATCGCTTACCAGATTATTTGCGTGGCACAATGGATCGGCTGATAGGGTAAGTTTATTTAATAAAAATATTATATTTCAAAAAGCTTAAATAACAACAAAAAGAAAAGTATAGAGACAATATATATTATTATAAATATCTATAGGTGAATATCCATTAAGAGATATATTGCTATCTATAGAAATTTATAATACTATAATAGAATATACATATATTTTTATATATCATAATTTCCCAGGTAACATGCATTTAGGAATATATTCTCTCCTCTTTTATCTTCTATATCGTCATCTATTTATAAATTTATTACATGTATTAAATAAAAAAAGTAAAAATATTTTTGTACTGATTCACTTTTTATAAAATGTATTTTTCTGGGAATGTTTCATTTCAAAAACATTTGATCAAAAAAAAAATTTTACAGTTCCATTCATTTTTTTTTATTGTAAAATGAAACATAAAAATATATTTGCTTAATATACACCTTCACTCTTTTTTTTTCTACTTTTAGGTAGTAAAAATTGTAAATACATAATACATATCTAACAAATGTGTATTATTTAATTGCTTCTTTTATTATTTCTAGTCAGCTTTCCATGATAAAAGAATATAATACTTAGAAAAAAAANAAAAAAAACCGTATTATTATAATATATTATATGTTGATTAATGCATATATCTTTACAGAATATAAATGCTATTCTATTTTCTGATATATTAATTTTACACAAAAATATGTTTAATTATAATTTTTATACATTATTTTCTTTGACCTTTCTTTATAAAAGGGTTTTTTATGTATAATAAAAAGTTAACTTTTAATATTAAAATAATAGTAACATTCAAAAATGATTTATCATATTTTTTTATACCATACTTTTAATGCTAATTTAGAATGTCAAACATCTTTTTGATTTTTCTTCAAAATTTTTCTCTTTGAACAGGAGATATCAGCCATATTGTTACAAAAATGTGATTTATATTTTATGATATAATGTGATTTTTGAATTAAAAATTTCATTCACATAGTTATAAAATTTAATTTTTCAAAATATTTATTAAAAATAATGGTGTTTTTTTATAAATTTTTATTGTTATTTTTATTTCCAAGTATTTTATTTGAGAATTTATATCACAATTGAGACATTTTTTATAATGTGAATAGAAATTTAATTATTTTAATTTTGTAATCAACCGTTTTATGTTTAGAATGAGTAATTAAAACATTTATGGGTGTACGTTTTTGATCATATATTTAAAATCATTTTCATTTACAAAAAAAGTAGTCATTTTTTACTTGAAAATTCATTCATTTATATTTCTTTTGTATTAAATGAATCAAGTGAAAAAATTATTTATTTTTTTTATTATTATTTCAAACTTTTTTTTATTTATTTAACAAATATATATATATATTCATGTTAAGATATGAATCGTAAGCTTAATTTTTTTAAATGGTATAATATCAAATTTTTAACAACAAAGATATAATTGATGTTTTTTTTTTATTTATCACTAATATTTAATTAAAAATAGTTACTGCAAATAAATATAATGGGTACTATAAAAAGCAATAAATTTGTGTAAAGAAGCATGTGCTACAAATTAGTTTGTTGTCTTCGTCGGTTAGAAATTCTCTTATTGAAATCACCTGTACAAACAAGAAAACAAATATGTTACTTTATAAAATGACAATAATATATATTAATATTATTTTCTTAGCCGATGAAATGTGTCTTATGAAAGGCTATCCATTGATATAAAAAGGAAATCTTTATGCAAATTTTTATTAGACATTATGACAATTTTTAAGCAAACAATGTGTCAACTATCTATTATAAAGATTTACACATCACCACATCAAAAATTTTTCTACCTAAAAGGATATTTGTTGCCTCTTTATCAATTCAAGTTTTAAAATATAAAAATAAGTATACTACCCCTCCTTCTTAAATAGAATTTTTGAAAATGAACAAAAGTATCTTTTGAATTTACGTTGAATATTTATTAAACACAAAATATATGTATATGAATTCCTTTTACATGTAGGTTAATATTAGTATGACTCATTTTATGCTTACTTAAATTTTTACTTTATATTTTATATAACATAAAACTAAAACTATACTGTATGTACAGTTTTTTTAACATTTCTAAAAGTTCTAATCGCCAAAAATTATAATACAACAAATGTATATATTCAATTTTCAATATGTAAAACTACTTTGAGGAATGCCTTTATATGTATATATGTTAAACTACTTACTTAACAATTAAATTCAAACACTTACTTAGTTATTTAATATATATTTTAAAACTTTATTATTTTTGTTATCTACAAAATCATTAGGTAAAAGAAATATTGTAATTTATATTAAATATAAATTAAAAATAATTCGTAGATAAATTTAATTTTTGTAATAAAAATGAGCATTTGCTTCTTTTCAATTTTTATTAATAAAATCATTCATGTTATTATTATTATAAAAATTTTTTTAAAATACATTTTTAGATCAACATTTAATTATTTCTATGATTAAGGATGACGTTTAAATATAATATTTCGTATAAATAAGCCCTAAAACTGTGATTTTGACATTTGTTTTCCTCTTCTTTACTTAAAATTTTTCTGATAAGGAATATGTATTATTTACTAATAATAATATTTTCCTAACTTCTACTCACCGTTATACTTCCATTTATTGATAAGAAAATAAAATACGGTGTAAAGTAAATTTAAATTTAATGTGTATATGAAAAAGATTACACCATTATTCCATTTTAATATATATATATATGTATAAATTTATCAGTATTAATTCTTTTATAATTTAGCTATTTATGTTATTGTAATATATACATTCATGTATATTCCTTTTTAAGACATATTAAACCAAAGAAAAATTAAATATAAATGAAATTATAAAATTATGATTCATTGTGATAGATATATATTGTAAATATTCCACGGCGACCCTCTTTTCCATAAATGCCCACATTGAAGATCTAATGGTTATAATTTTACGGTGTGGTATGATGCAGTTAGAGATAAATTATATAAATGGATTTTCATGCGCGCCAATTTATAAATTACACAATATTTGTTGTATTTTTATATAATTCATGTTATATAGAATAATTATTATTTGATTTTCATATTTCACAATTTGAACTAAAAATTTTTCTTTTATTTGTTCTTTTTTTTTTCTTTACAAAATGTTATATAAAGATTATTATTATAATTTATAAATCAAACAATATCTTAATTATGTTATTTTCTTTTTGTTGTCATGAAAATACCATCAAAAGTTTAAATACAGCATAATTTGAGGATATATTTGTATATGTGTATTGAACTTGACCGATTTAAAAATATACAATTAGAAATTTAGTGTAAAATTAATTTACTAATTAACTTTTATAGCTCTAAAAATGAAAAGAGTAATTAAAATAAATTGTTTTTAGAAATTTAACTTATCAAAATCTAAAAATATTTTATCTTTTATTATTAATATTCATTATTATTGTATCATAATACATCTTTTAAAGGTTTACTTTGATTTTATCTATTGTTACGTATCATATTCCCTTTCATGTGACTCGTTTTTATCATATGCTTTTATTATTAAGAATTGAAAAAGTACATTATTAAAAAGTTTTACATATATATATGAATAGAAAAAATAGAAAAAGAAGTTACCATTATAATATCTTTATATGAAAATTTTTAAAATTTTTATTTAAATAAATACAATTCTATTGATTTTTTAATGAGTTTATTGTAAAAGAATTCTTTAAACATTAATCATAATTTTTATAATATCAATGATACATCATTATGTATTTATCTGATAACCAATGTTGAATTGAATTTTGTTCAAAATGCATGTTATCACTTTATCATTTTATGATCTTTTAAAAAAACTCTATAGAGTAGAAAAGTCATTATATAATGTTCCCGTTTGTTAGATTTTTATGTATAAAGTTTAAAAATGTTACTAAAAAGAAAATTCTTTAGAAATAAATTTTTTTTTAATTAAATGAAACCATATATTAATTTTTAGCTATAAAATGATTCTGATATAGAGTATACTAGATTGTTATTATTATTAATAAAAATGAATTATAATTATGAAAAATGACGAAATTATCTTTTTCAATAAATATTAAAAAGTGATAGAGAGAGTTCAAAGATTTAGATTAATGTTAAGTAACATCGCCAATCGGTATTTATAAAAGCTTATAAAAAAAGTACATTTTTAAATTACTCATTCATTTATAGCGTCACAAAATGTTTAATTAATTTGAGATATCATTTTATTCTCTTTCTACAATCACCTATTTTATAACTTAATTCTTTTCATTTAAATCCAACTAACAAAACCAATAAAAATTCTATGATAAAATTAAAAAGTAACTTGTTAAATATCGTTACTTGCCATTACGTTTTATATAATTTACTTTTTATTATTAATATCTTTAATTTTGTATTTCTATTGACCTTATGAAATTTACATAAAAGATAGCGTTATAATTATGTTTTCTCACCGACATTTTATATAATATATAAAATTTATATCAAATTATTATATATCTGTAAAAGCTCATTCAATTTATCACTACTTTTAAATCTTATGTTTTTATATATTCAAAAAGGTACTCTTATCTAGTTTCTCGTGATATATTTTCAAATTAGATCACAATAAAATGTGATTCTATATTGAGCAAATACATTTTTTTAAATTATTTTTTTAAAATTATTATTTATATTATATATTACATTTTTGTTAACCACCATAATAAAATTAATATATTAGAAAAAAAATATATATCAGATGGCTGTAATGCCAAAATCTGAATATACACAAAATAAACAAATACATACTGATGTATCCCAGGGAACAAATAATAGTCATTACAAGTATCCTACAGGCCCTCGGAAACGATCGCCTTCCCAAGATTCCATGGTTGATTCTCCTTGCTGCTTTGGTAAAATATTCTTTTGCAGTATAATAAATTTTGCTTCGTAAGTTAACATACACAATATGTTACAAGCATATCCACATATATATAATAAGTAAACAAGTCATAAGACCTCATTTAATATTCAATTCCTATATATTTTTATAATTTTATATCATGACAAATTTTATTAAATATACTTTTTAATTCCATACTCTACTTCAACCGGCAATACTTTTAATTATTAGTTAATAAAAGGGAAATTATATATAAAAAATAAAAAACCAAAGATCATTTGATGATTTAAGACAAATTAAAAATATAAATAACTTTTTTAACCTAATGAAATGTAAATTAATTTATAAATTTATTTTTAGCCGGTCCAGAAGGAAAGGTGACACGAATAAAGAAAACCGTGCTGCTCCGTGTAGAACTAAGAAAGCGGGTATCAGTTTGTCAACACATACAAAAACTCTATCACAACATTATCGCAATGAAAAAAATACTTCAAAGAATGACTTATGTGTTTGTGATTCAATTGACAATAACGTAGGATTTATACTTTAATAACGATTAACCTAACATATTGTATATTTTTAGATGTTACAAAAGCTGGTATCTCTTCCACCGGGTATGAATCAAAAAGAATGGATTGCGAGTCATTGTATGTTTTGTTTTTGAATGTCTATATAAATAATGTATATTTTTTTTAGTGCTTCCTTTATTTGATCATGTAAACGCTTTATGTGGGAGCGTATCAGAAGTATGTACAAATACAGGATGCAATGTTATGAGTTACCCGGGTTGCCAAAAAGCATATTGGTTGGATGATCGTGGCAAAAGATGCGTGTACACAGCACCCATATATATAGATACGGTGATGTCATTTTGCGAGAAATCACGAAATGATGAAAATCTATTCCCAACCAAACATGGTAAGTTTTGATATAAATAGAAATAATTTATCATTTTTTCTTCTTACAGGAAATGATTTTCCTTCCTACTATGAACAACATTGTAAAAAAATGACAAAATTACTATGGCATTGTTGCGGTCATTTATATTCTAAACATTGGGATGATTTAAATACTTTAAATTTAGGAAGTCAATGTTCAATGATCTTTGCTCATATAACATGTCTAGCAAAAGAATTCAATCTCCTTGATAGTAAAGATTTATCAGCAATACAACATATTGTTAACTTGATACGTCCAATGTATATTCAAAATCCATTAGCTACACGATTATCGTCAGTTAAAAATAATCAAGAGAATGTTTCAGATAATTCATGTTCCACCAGGGTACCCACATCAAAGTCTGGAAGTTGGGGAGGTTATCCAACACCAACAATATTAGGATGCAAAGCATATGCGCAGACATGTTAATTAACATTATTTCAAATTAGTCATACGTCAATTAATATTGACTACCACCAATTAAAAAGCTTCATAAACTATTTTTATAAAAAATGTTTTGAAGCATTTCAATTTGCAAACTTTACAACTACGATGTGTACATGAAATTGTGTAAAGTCAAATTTTTATAGCATAAAATATATAATTTCTAAACACACAATTTTAAAATATTACCTTTTGGTCAAAATTGTTTCAATTTATTATAAATCAATATAATTTTCTTGTATTATTTGTAAAGTCTTAGTTTCTCAAACAATATGACAATGTTTGAAATATTATTTTTTTAATTAAAAGAATATACTAATCTTTTTTATTTAAAATAATATACGTTCCTTAGTAAGACATTTTTTTCGTGTAAACAAGTACATTTATTTGTGAAGGGTAATCAGTTTTTTTAAATATAATTGCATATATTTCATTACATTTTGTACCATCATTTTTATATTAAATAAAATATTTTTAATAACTTTATATTTTTTAACATAATTTTACTTCAATTTCAACTACCAATATATTACACCTAACATGTATAGTTGAAAAGTATTAAAAAATATAATTAATAAATTATTTCTATCTTAAAATTTAAATAAAGTTCGTAATTTGACAAAGGTAATCTACATATCCAATAATTTTAAAAAGAATTTTATTAAAATATTATTTGTGTATCAAAATGTTACTATGTTTCTGTTTGCTTCGCTTTAAAGCAAAACAAACTATATCTCAAAAACTAGCAAAGATATCGCTTTGATTCATATGTCATTGAATTCTCCATGTTTGTTTACTCTTAGAAATAATTTTAATAATTAAAATATAGTTTTGTTTTCCTTTACTGGAAGTTGTTGCATAACGACTTCAAATAGCACTTTTAAAAAACCAAGATTCAACGTTTAAAATGAAACTTTTTAAAATGAAAAAAATTGTTTTCCAAGATAATGGACATATAGATTCTATTTCTGATATTAAATGTGACAAATTTCAATGTTTTTCATGTCGCGAAAGTTTTTTAAAATTTAGAAGAATGTACAATGTTAAATATTTAAAGTTGTTTAAGGAAAAAGAGATAGAAAACTATCAAAGTTATATATATAAAACGATGATATATAAAATAACATAAAGACAAGGTACTGATTAAAGATAATGTGCATATAAATTTCTAACAATAAAAGAGCCAAACAATTGGTTAAGCAACTAATATATAATAACTTTTAAAGCAAAAAATTACATAATAAATGATACCTTTAAATTTATTTTATTTATTGTAAAGATTTATAAGTATTAATAAAGCCATAATATATGTATTTGATAGTGGTAGTGATTTGTCGCAACGCTGATAAAATCATCATTATAGAAAGGTATATATATAAGGATATTTTTGATGACTATTCTTATTATCATTTCTCTTATTATCATTCTCTTTTCATATCATCTTTTTTATTGTATCTTCTTTTAGTAAATTGATATTAATTTTTATATATATGTAATATTTATAAGTTTTTTTAATATATATAATTAAGCGTCATTAAAAAATATATAGTTTATTTCCTTTATTCAATTTTTTTTTCACGACAATTTTAAATATTAAAAATCTTTTTATTTCAAAAACAATTAAATTTCATATTATCTTTTCAGATTTAAATCTTTATATTAGTTGCATTATGGATGAGAATATGTCTACTAGAAAAAATCTTTTGGCCAGTATTGAAGAATTAAAAAAAAGCATTGAGACTTATAAAAATGAAGCCTTTATGTATGATCAGGAACGGATTGCTCATGAAAAGGAGATAGAAAAACTATGCAAAATAAGAGATGATCTTACTGCTAAGATTAATCTTCTTTGTGATCCAATGAATACTATCGTTAGAAGTGATGAAACTGTGGACACTATTATGGATGTTGTCGAAGAGGAACCATTAAGTGGTAGGTATCCTCCTTTTTCTGATACGGATGAATCAGAGGTTGCCGATTGTGAAGATGTCCCACCACCACCTGAGGCTGAAATTCTTCCAGCTGAAACAGAAAAAAATGCTGAAGATTCAAATGGACGTTGGGTGTGCCAAGTATGCAAAAAGACATTGGCATCAAGTGGGTCTTTAATTAGACACCGGAAGTTGCACACCGGTGAAAAACCACATAGATGCAACAAATGTCCTATGTCATACTCAAGAAAAGACCATCTTGATCGGCATTACGCCAACCACCATGGCAAAATTGGCAAAAAAAAATAATTATTTATTATATTTATAATTAAATTTGTAATTAAATAAAAATTTGTCACTAACATTTAAACTTATTCTATGTCTCATTTACTTCATATTCAAAGAAACTCTTTTGTCATAATTATATATGCAGTAATTTTTACAATATATTAGTTTTCGGTTATTATATGGTGAACACTGCTAATTACTACATATGCTCCATGCTTATAAAATGAATCATTTAAATTTGAATCAAGAACTTCCCTTATTGATATTTTTATTTTTTTCAACTTCACAACTAGCTAGCTTTATAAAGTTAAAGGAGAATCTTTATTTAAAGAGCAAAAAATTTCTTCATTAGTAGAATATTTTGCTTGAGCTGATTAATCTATTTGAGAAGTTTAATTAATAGTTTGACAAGGTGTTGAATATTCCATGCAGTTTTGCATGACTTATTGTCTTTCATTATCATTGCAAAAAAATACGTTGAAGTATGCTTCTTTTTTATTAATAGCAATATATGATTTTATATTGAGTTTCTTGTCAAACTGTTTTCAATTTAAATAATAAATACATTAACAATTGTTTTGATGCCAAAAATATGTTATTATGTAGNGTTTAACAGCTTCTTACGTTTATCGAAAAATAAAATAATTTGTTTCAAAAATTTTTTATGAATATTTGTTTATTTTTAAATATAAAAAACAATTAATATATTTTTGGGTTAGTTTAAATACTTGACTACAATTTTTTGCATACATTTTTTTACCACACAGTAATTGATTTTATTTAAAAAAAATGTAATTTTAAATTCTCTGTGGATTAAGATAATAACATACTATTAACAATTGGGCGTTCAAAATTTAACGTTTAACTCAAAATGAATAAATGAATAATAAAACTAGTAACATCTTAAATTTTAAAACGATTTACATTGAAAAATATAAAATTAAAATTTATTAAATTAAAAAAAAACAATTTTTTAAATAACAACTGCGTCAATGGATAGAGATATCTGTATCATAAGCAACCATAGGATTATCTCTAATGTATCTTTTACAATGAAGCTTAAGATCATCGCACCTATATAGAACTGCGTGACGAAGATAATCACCTACATTTGATTCATCTATCTTTTGTATGAGACAGTTCTCAACATATGATTTTAATGAATCAATTTGCAAGTGATCAGCAACCACTAACATTTCTATATTTTGCCAACTCTCTGACAGCTCCCCTGTATAAAGATATCTTAACAGCTCTTTTAATCCATCACTATGGAAGCTGTCAAGAGTCACCTAAAAATTAGAGTTAATAAAAATGTTTTTGAAGTCCAACTTACTTCACCAGACACTGATTCTTGACTGTGTTTGTTGTTAAGCATCGCTTTGAAGAAATTAGATCTTCTAATCAATGCATATTTATGCACATGGAATTTGATGCCATTGCATTTTACAACAAAATCAGAAAATTTACTATTAAATAAATTTTTCTCTATGTCATGACAATTTCTCAGCATATGTTGTATGTCAAGATCAAAATTTTTTTCCAATTTTTTAATAGGAATTGACACAGGTAACATATACTTCAAAATTGCGACGTCAATTGTTAGCTTCAAAGATTCATTTGGTATCATCTCGGCTATGTTGTTAGCTAACACTTCTTTTTTTATAAAATGTTCGAGATGATATTTTGAAGTTCTACCAATTCTTTGAACGTTTGTTTCCATTGCTATTTTTTTAGATAGTGTTTGGAGTTTGAATTTGAATGTAACATTCACAAACTCCTCCTCACAGTCTTGAAGATAAACTTCTATTGAAGAATACTCCTTAGTTTTTTCTTCTTTACCATTTAAATACAAACGTAGGAAAAATTTGTATTTTTTGTCTTCTGATCCAAAAACTCTATAACAATTAAATGATTAAAATATTATATTAATTATAAAAAACATACTCAGACTCTACAAATTCTCCTGTTTTGCATTTTTCTTGTGCAGCAAGAAAAGACTTGATTTCCCAAGTGTAAGAAATGGGCACAATTTCAAGTTTAAAAATAAAAGAGGAACACATTAATAAGTTTAATTAATAAATATTTTTATTTAAAATATATTAAAAAAGTTGTTAAAAAATTATTAAATATTGAAGTAATGCGGTAATTGGTATAAAAACTTTTAACTCTTAGTGATGCGTTTTTTTCCAAAAAGAGTTTTAGACTGATATAAATGTCTAAAGACTTCTTAATATTTTTAATCTTTTTTTAAATGGTATAAAAAGAATCTATTTTTTACATGTATAATATATATTTAAAGATAAAAGAGGAACGCATTAATAAGTTTAATTAATAAATATTTTTATTTAAAATATATTAAAAAAGTTGTTAAAAAATTATAATAAAAATATATATGATCATTTTTGTTAATAAGTTATTTCATATTTTTTCCCAGGAAGAATATAAAAATCTAATTTTTAATATACATAAAAAATATTTTAAAATAAAATATAAATATTCATTCAAAAAATCTCTTAAAAAATATTTAACTTGTACATCAATATAAAAAATAAAATTATTAATAAGTATTCAAAATATACTTCCTTATAAATATGTTCATACTTAATATATTTAAAAGTAATTATTGTAAAGTTTGGAATAATGAAATAATTTTTGATAATAAAAATTTTTTTAACAGCATTAAAAATCCTAGTCTTTTATAATGTTTCTTTTAAAGGAAAGTTACGCGACGCTATAAATCTTCTTTAATAGCATTAAAAATCCTAGTCTTTTATAATGTTTCTTTTAAAGGAAAGTTACGCGACGCTATTAAAAAGATGATAAAAGAAGTAAGGTATATATAATCTTATTATAGACATTTAAAAGATCACAGGTTGTCTATTTAAAGTAATAAGTGATGATAAGCAATGAGTCTCATATATAACTATTAAAGTTAATATAAACCAAATAAGATAGATTTCAATTAACAAAATTATTTATTAATTTCTTGATATTAAAATTATAATTATTACAATCTTTAGACGATACTTTATTGTCAGAGATTAAAAGTACATTTTAAACAATTTATTTGCAATTATAAAATGTTCTAATAGTGATTTATAATGATATATATTAAAACTTATATATAAGTTTATATCATTTTAATAACGAGTGCGTTCATTTTGTCAACGCATGGTTAGCAACTTAAAACATATAGTAAATTACTTTAAAATGTTCTAATAGTGATTTATAATGATATATATTAAAACTTATATATAAGTTTATATCATTTTAATATCGAGTGCGTTCATTTTGTCAACGCATGGTTAGCAACTTAAAACATATAGTAAATTACTTTATTTCACCATGACTTTTAAAATATTGTTTTAAAGTTTAATAATAACAGGTAGATATATGAATCTTCAATATGTATTTTAACTCTTTATAAAAACTTGAGTTGTTATATTTTTATGTATCTTAAAAATCTTATATTTTTGTTTTGATGAAAATTGAAAATTTTAATTTTAAATTTCATATTGTATTTAATATTATTTTAAAGCATAATGAATTATGAATGTATACAATAAACTTTTTATTAACATTTAATAGACTTAAAAAAGTCATAGCTCAAGTTTGAACTTGTCTGAACTTTAAAATTAAATTGTTTGTAGATGTTTTTTATGAAATCTCTACTTAAAAATTCAAAATTTACTACAAAGTTTAATTTAAAAATACAAAGAGAAAACAAAATAGCTTTTATCAATTATATTATTAAATACACAAGGTTAAACTTTTCGATTTAAAAAAAATGTTTAGCACTATCTAAGATAGATTTATAAATATGCCATTATTGAAAAAATTATTATTCTATTAGTATAGTTCTGAAAAATAAGTTTCAACTCATACAATATAATCTTTTTAGTATTAACATGTGCTACTTGAATTGGTAGATGTAGACGATGAGAATAAGCTAATTTTTTTAAAAAAATATATATTTTAGTTGACTGTTAAGAATACCTTTTTCTTTAGCTTTAATATACCACTCTGTAAAATTTAAATAAGAATCAATTTTTTAAAATTAGATTTCTCCAGTTTATTTACAATAAAACTTTATTCTGATGTATATGGTTCGTGTTCACATTTTTGATTCTGAATGCTCAGATATATGCACCATAGAGATTCATTTGTTTATAAAATGATAGAATTATAAATGTAAAAAATATTAGAAAACTGCTTAAAGTGGCATGGAAATTAATTATTATGACTCCTATACCAGATATTAACAATGAACAACAGACATGTGGAATAATAGAAGAATCTTTGAAGAGAATACTTAATAACTGCGTCAACCGATTAATCTTCTCATTTTCACCACAAAATATCACTACATACTTCTATTCATGATCCTTCATTAGGTAGTAATAGACCAATAATTGTTGGCATATCAGATCATAAACAACTTGTTCATTGACTAATTCTAAAGACATACA
>LM523268.1:1557-28708 GCA_000941615.1 Parastrongyloides trichosuri
GGGCTGCACCTGACGGCCACCGGCGCCCAGTTGCTGGAGCGGGCGCTGGACGCCGAAAGCGCGATGGAGGCCGCCGGGCGCGTCACCCAGCCCGACCTGATCGCGGGCGCCGTGCGGATCAGCGCCTCGGAAGGCTTCGGCGGCGCGGTGTTGGCTCCCGCCCTGCCGGGCCTGCTGGCGGCGCATCCGGGACTGAACGTCGAACTGGCGGCCAGTTCCGGCTTCCTGTCACCCAGCCGCCGCGAGGTGGACATGGCCATCACTCTCAGCCCCGCCGACAGCCCGCGCCTGATCGTCGAGCCGCTGACCACCTATCAGCTGGCGCTCTACGCCGCCCCCGAACACCTGGAACGGCACGGGGCGCCCGATAGCATCGACGATCTGAACCGCTTCGACATGGTCGGCTATGTCGACGACCTGATCTATGCCCCCGAGTTGCGCTATCTGGAGGAGATCCGGCCCAATCTGCGGCCGCGACTGGCGTCCTCGTCCATCCGCGCCCAGCGGGACATGGTGGCGGCGGGCGGCGGCATCGGCGTCCTGCCGTGTTTTCTGGCCGAAGGGCTGACGCGGATTCTGGCCGATCAGGTGCTGATCGAACGGCGCTTCTGGCTCAGCACCCACCGCGAGGTTCACGGCGCCGCCCGGCTGAAAACGGTGCGGCGCTGGATCAAGTCCCTGTGCCGGGATCAGGCGCCCCGCTTGACCCCACTGCCAGGCTTGTCACAGTGAATTTCAACCTTTCCGCGAGGTGACCATATTTTACATTTTACACTCACCTAATCCGCCACTTCCACGGCTATGGTTCAGCCATTCCCCGGAGCGTGCAGAACTATGAAAATCGCGGTGTTGGATGACGATCCTGTCCAGTTGGAGTTCATCTCCGACGTGGTCGAGGACGCCGGTTATCGCGCCACTCTTTTTTCGCGAGGCCAGGCGCTGATCTCGGCGCTGCGCAAGGACACCTTCGACATGATCATTGTCGACTGGAACCTGCCGGATCGGTCGGGGCTGGAAATCCTGACCTGGGCGCGGAACAATCTGAAGCCCGCGCCGCCCATGCTGCTAGTCACCAGCCGCGCCGAGGACGAAGACGTGGTCGCAGGCCTGGACGCCGGGGCTGACGACTACCTGCCCAAGCCCTTGTCCAAGCCGGTGCTGGCCGCGCGCATCAACGCCCTGATCCGCCGGGCCTACGCCCAGCCGGTCACGCCGGGGATAGAAACCTACGACGACATCGTCTTTCACGAGGCGGCAGGCAGCGTGGCGCGCAATGGCGAGACAATCGCCCTGACGGCCAAGGAATACGCCCTGGCGCTGCTGCTGTTCCGCAACCTGCACCGGGCGCTGTCGCGGACCTATATTCTGGAGACGGTCTGGGGCAACGAGCCCAACCTGAACAGCCGCTCGCTGGACATGCACGTCTCGCGCGTCCGCAACAAGCTGGAGCTAAGGCCGGAGCAAGGCTTCCGCCTGACCCCCATTTACAGCTACGGATACCGCCTGGAGCGCGTCGCGGGGGCCGAAACCGCCGTCGACGCCTGAGTATAGGCGGATGAGACGAGGCATGAGCAACAACTGGGCCAGTGTTCTGGCGGCTGCGGTGCTGCTGTCGGCGGCGCCGGCGGCGGCGCAGTCGACCGTCCCTTCACGCCAGGCCGAGACCCTCGACTATGTGGTTCGCCCCGGCGACACCCTGATCGACCTGGCGACCGCCTATATGAACCGGCCGCTGGATTACCGTCGGGTGCAGCGCGAGAATCGGGTGGCCAATCCGCGCCGCCTGTCGATCGGACGCACCCTGGCTCTGCCCGTGGATCTGCTGCGCGCCGATCCGGATGAGGCGCGCATCGCCGGCTTTCGCGGCGCCGTCAGCCTGAATCAGGGCGGCGTTTCGGGCGCGCCCACGGCCGGTCAGATCATTCGCGAGTCCGCCGTCCTGAGCACCGGCGCCAACGCCTTCGTCCGCCTGGCCCTGTCGGACGGCAGCCATGTGGTCGTCCCGTCCAACAGCCGCGTGCGCGTCAGCCGCCTGCGCCGCTACGCCATCAACGGCGCCGTCGATCACGCCCTGACGGTCGAAACGGGCCGCGCGGAATCCAGGGTCACGCCGCGCGCGCGCCCCGGCGGATTCGCCATCCGCACGCCCGTCTCGGTTTCGGCCGTGCGCGGCACCGACTTCCGCGTCTCCTTCGACGAAGCTGGCGAACGGTCGGCCACCGAAGTGCTGGAAGGCGCAGTCGCCGTCGCCTCGGGCGAGATGGAGGCGCTGGCCGCCGCCGATCAGGGCGTCAGCGCCGCCGCAGGCGCCGTTCGCCTGCTGCCCCTGCTGCCCGCCCCCGCCCTCGCCCGCCCTGACGCGCCTCAGACCCAGCCGCAG
Source organism: Parastrongyloides trichosuri (assembly GCA_000941615.1). Lineage (NCBI taxonomy): Eukaryota > Metazoa > Nematoda > Chromadorea > Rhabditida > Strongyloididae > Parastrongyloides > Parastrongyloides trichosuri. The sequence continues at coordinate 3,938 of LM523268.1, forward strand.
GTCGTGTTTGAGGTCCAGCCTCTGCCCGGCGCCGAACGCTATCGCGGCCGCATCGCTCAGGACGCCGGCATGATCGAGGCCTTCGCCGAGGCCGACACCGCGCCCGGCGGTCCGCTGGCGTTCGGAGACATGGAAGAAGGCGCCTACTTCCTGCGCCTGACCGCCCTGTCGCCCGAGGGGCTGGAGGGCAAGGCCACGACCTACAGTTTCATCCGCGCCCGTAACGGCGTCGGCGGTCTGGCCTCGGCGATGGACCAGCGCGACCGCAGGCGTTTCTATCGCTTCCGCTGGGAGGCCGAGGGCGTGGGCGAAGCCTCGTTCCGCTTCCAGCTGTGGCGCGAAACCGAGGAGGGCGGCGTCGACGGCCCCCTTCTGATCGACCAGCCCGGCCTGACCGACGAGGCCTTCACCCTCAGCGACCTTCCGCCAGGCGTCTACAGCTGGCGGGTGCAAGGCGCGCGCCACCGCTTCGGCCGCCTGCTGGAAGCCTGGTCCGAGCCGCAACAGCTGCGCATCGGGCGCTAGGGTGGCGCCCGCGCCTTCCGGGCTGAGAGGCGGCTGGAAACACTGGTTCGGCGCACGCCTCACCGGCCGCCGCGCCCTGGTCGAATGGGTCGTCGTTGCGGTTTCATCCGCCCTGCTGGTCAGTTGGCTGGCGCTGACGCCCGTGGCCGACGGGCCCGACCACCTGGCCTATGACGTCCTGATGCGGGCCAAGGCCGGGCCGGCTGACGAGAACATCGTCATCATCGCCATCGACGACCGCAGTCTGGAGGCCCTGGGGCAATGGCCCTGGCCGCGCGACCTGCACGCCCGCCTGATCGACCGCCTGACCGAGGCGGGCGCCGGGCCGGTCGCCTATGACGTCCTGTTCACCGAGCCGTCTTCGCAGGATGACGCCCTGGCCGCCGCCCTTGCCCGCAACGGCAAGGTCCGCCTGCCTGTCGTCGTGGATGCGCCGGGTCTGAACGACGCCGCCTTTCGCGAAGACGCCCCCGCCCCCATTCTGGCCACGGCGGCAGCGGGGATGGGCCACGTCAATCTGACGGTCGACAACGACGGCGTCGTGCGTCGCCTGCCCCTGCATCTCCAGTCGGGCGATCAGAGCTGGCCGCATCTGATCCTGCCTCTGGCCGCCACGAGAACCGCTATCCCGCCGCCGCCCGCGCCACAGGCTGACGACGCCCTCTATCCCGCCGCATCGGAGGCTGTCGTCTATCGCGGCCCGCCTGGCGCCTTCCGCACCCTGTCCTTTGCCGATGTATTGACCGGCGAGACGCCCGCCGCCTTTCTGAAGGACAGACTGGTGCTGGTCGGGGCCACCGCGCCGGGACTGGGCGACCGCTACGCCACCCCGGCCACGCCGCACGGCGAGCTACGCCCCGGCGTCGAGGTGCAGGCCGCCCTGTTGCAAACCCTGCTGGACGGCGGCGGCCCTCGCAGCCTCTCGCCCGGCTGGGTGCTGGTCCTTTCCCTGCTGCCGCTCAGCCTGCTGGTCGTCGGCTTTCTGATCCTGCGCCCGGCGGCCAATATGGCGCTGGGCGTCGGTCTTATCATCCTGACCCTGTTCGCCACAGCGCTGGCCTTCCTGGCGGGCGGCCTGTGGTTCCCGCCCTCGGCGGCCGTGGCCGGGCTGGCTCTGGCCTATCCGCTGTGGAGCTGGCGCCGCCTGGCCGCCGCCTCGGCCTATATGCAGAGCGAGGTCGAGGCCTTCGAGCGCGACGGCGTACGTCTCAGCGGCCCGGCCCGAGGCGGCGACGTCGTGGCCCGTCAGGTCGACGCCCTGCGCGCCGCCGTGCGCCAGGTCCGCGACCTCGAACGCTTCATCTCCGACGCCCTGCGCAGCCTGCCCGACGCCACGGTGGTGGCCGACCCCTACGCCCGCATCATCCTGTCCAACGACCGGGCCGAGGCCCTGTTCGGCGACCAGTTGCAAACGGACGCCGACCTGCCCCTGCTGTTCCAGTCGCTGGGCGAGCCCGCCTGGCGCCGCTTCCTCGACCCGGACGGCGATCCCGGCGAGATCACCACGCCCGACGGCCGCATCCTGAAAGCGGCGGCCTCTGTCCTGACCGACGCCGAGGGGCAGCCCGTCGGCCACATCGTGCGCTTCGCCGACATGACCCGTTTCCGCGCCGCCGAGCGCCAGCGGACCGAGGCGCTGCAACTGCTCAGCCACGACATGCGCGCGCCCCAGGTGTCGATCCTGACGCTGCTGGACGGCCCCGCGCCGCGTCTGGACGCAGCGGTCCAGAAACGCATCGCCGATTACGCGCGCCAGACCCTCGACCTGGCTGAAGGCTATGTGCAGCTGGCCCGCGCCGAGAGCCAGCCCTATCGCTCAGAGCTCATGGACCTGGGTCAGGTGGCGATGGACGCCGCCGACATCCTGTGGCCCCAGGCGTCGAAGAAGGGCGTCCGCATCCTGACGCCCGACGGCGAAGAAGAATTCCTGGTTCAGGGCGATCCCGCCCTGCTGCGTCGCCTGACCACCAATCTACTGGACAACGCCCTGAAATACGGCCCAAGCGACGGAACCATTCAGGTCAGCCTGAGCGGCGCCGAAGAAAACGGCCGCCCGGTCTGCGTCCTCAGCGTCAGCGATCAGGGACCCGGTCTGTCCGAAGACGCCGCCCGGCGCCTGTTCCAGGCCTTCGGTCACGGCGGCGCCGACCATCGAGGCGCGGGCCTCGGCCTCGCCTTCGTCCGCACGGTCGCCGAGCGTCACGGCGGAACCATCAGTCATCAGCCCGGCACGCCAGGCGCGACGTTCGTCCTGACCTTGCCCAGGATCATTGAGACAGAGTCGCCCGCGACCAGCTCCGCAGGCTAGTTCGCGGCTTCCAGTTGCGCCACCGCCGCCTCGGCCAGCAGGTTCGCCGCATCGTCCGCCTGACGACGCCCCAGCACCGCGACCGCCGACGCGCGGTAGGCGCCCGCCTCATCGCCCGGTCCCGTCAGGATCACGCTCAGGGAGTGGATCTGACGGTTGCGGCTCCACCATTGCGGCAAATGCGGCGCCTCGGTCCATTCGCCGCCCCGCGCATCGACATCGGTGAAGACCCCGGTCTTCTGCGGCCGCACGGCATAGGCCGTCTCGACCCGCCAGGCGGTCTTGTCGTCCACCTCGCGCCAGCCGCGCGCGGCCAGCGCCTGGCGCACGGCGTCGCTCGCCGCGCGATCGGCCGCAGTCGGCGCTTCGCCCTCGAACAGGCGATAGGCGGTCACAGCGACAGGCACGGCGGCCGACAGGCGGGTCTCGACGCGCGGCGCCGAGGCGCAGCCCGCCAGAACCGCCGCACTGATCAGGGGAAGAGCCACACGTGAGAACATGACTGCGATACCTGCCCCGGCGCGCCGCCCAAGTCCACAACCGTCGAAGGGAGCACGTTGAAAAGCGCTCTAGGCGCCCGAGGCCAGCGCTCCGCTGACGCCCAGCGTTCCGTCAGCATTTTCGACCACGCCCAGTTCCTCGATCCGCGCACCGCCCTGCTCCAGCGCCGCCAGCCAGCCGAAGGCCTGGGTCGTCGTCACGCGATCCAGTCGAAAACCCAGCCGCCCGCCCTCGGACATGCCCAGCGCCGGCTGAACGCCCGCCGCCGATGCCGTCGAAGCGACGAGCGCCTGAAGGTCGACAGCCTCAGTCGGTCGCGCCCCTCGCTGTGCCACAGCGGTCTGAACCTGCGCCATCTGCCGCTCGGCCGCGACGCGGGCGCGCGCCTGATCGGCCCTCCAGCCGTCCAGCGGCCGCACCACGCCCAGCCAGGCGATGACGCCCAGCACCACAACGCCCATAACCGCCAGCATCCGCCGTTCGCGCAATGACCGCCCGTCCCACAAGGCGACGACGGATGAAAAGGAGTTTCTCATCGGGCGCCTCCTATCGTGAGCGTGCTGATCATCCGTCCGCCCTCCTCAGCCGAGGTTTCATCGACCACCGCCAGACCGGCCTCGACCAGGTCGGCGCGCACGGCGTCCAGATCATTGAAGGCCGCGTGGTCCATCGTGACCCGCAGCCCTTCGCCGCCGAGGGTCGCATCATCCAGTTCAGCGCCCGGCACGCGCTCGACGGCGGCGAAGACGGCGGCCATGGCGCGCGCAGTTCCGCCCGGCGGCGGGCCAGCGTCCAGACGGCGCAGAGCTTCGGGCGCCGCATCCTTCATCGTCGCCAGTTCGGGATACAGCTTCACCGCCCCGGCCCTTGCGTCCGCTCCGGCGCGATCCGCCGCCGCACGGTCACGCAGCCCTTCAGCCGCCATCAGGATCAAAGGCGAGGCCAGAAGCGCCGCCGCCAGACCGGCCGCCAGCCGCCAGCCCCTGGCCGCCTGCCCCCGCTCGCGCCGGTCATGGACCTGCAACAGATCGACCGACGCCGCCATCGCCCCCGCCGCCAGCGCGGCGTCCAGCGCCTCGCCCTGCAGCCAGTCGAGCGCGCGCCCGGCCGCAATCGCCTCGACCAGATCAGGCTGCACCGTCACGGCGAAGGCCGAACCGCGCAGGGCCACATCGGCGCCGACCTGTGCGGCGGTCAGCGTCTCGCCTTCCAGCGGCGCGGGCAGGCAAAGATTGTCCGGCACAACGACTTCGGGCCGAATGTCGAAGGTCTCCATCCACCGCAGCCAGGCCTGCAACAGCTTAGCCGACACCGCCGCCGTCAGGCGCGGGCCGCCGTCGACAGGCGCGGCGCCCAGCGCGACGTCCAGCCCGTCCACCTCGCCCGCCGCCTGATCGCGCAGCGCCCAGCGCGCGGCGGCTCTGGCCTGCGCCATATTGCCCGGCGGCAGGTCCAGCCAGCGCGTCATGACGTCCGCGCCCGGCGCTACGGCGATGGTGCGCATCGGCGGCGGGGTCTCGGCCTGATGCGGGTCCAGTTCGCCGCGCCCGAAGACGCGGCCTTCGCGATCGACCAGCAGGAAACGCGCGGGCAAGGTCGCGTTTGTCGGGATGAACAGGATGCGGGCGTGGCTCATTCTTCCATGCTCATTCTTCAGGCGTCCAGCGGCGGATGACGGTGCGCGCCACGCCGTCGGGCGCGACGTGGATCAGGGCGGTGCGGACGGCGCGCGCGTCGCCATGCGCGATATCCACCCTCAGGTCGAAATAACGGGTGGCCAGGGTGATCTGGCCCTTGGCCTCTTCGTCGACGACCACGCCGGACAGGGCGGGTTGAGCCCAGAAGGCGTCGGGGCTGGTCCACCCCGCCGCCGGGCGCGCGGCGATAGCCGCCTTGGCCGCGTTCAGCCCCACCACGCCCCGGCTGATGGCGACCAGCAGCACGGCGTCCTGCGGCTCCAGCGTGTTCACGTTCAGGGGCGACAGCCTCGCCTCGGGCAGGGCGCACAGATGCGGCCTCAAGCGACGATAGAGTGCGTCGTCCACCCCCGACACGGCGCGCAGTTCGCTGACCTCGGCCAGCATGACTCCGCCGGTGCGATAGGGCGTCGGGCGGCTGGCGTAGGCGGCGTCCTCCGCCCCCTGCGGCGAGACCTCGTCGTCGCCGTCCATCCAGTCGGTCAGGGCCGCCGCCACCGTCGCCATCCGCCCGCGCGGCACGCCCAGCGTCTCGCCGAGCGCGATGAACTGCGCCGCCCCTTCGGGCCTCGCGATCAGATCCTCGCCCTGCCCCAGCACCAGACTGTTCAGGTTGAAACAGGCCTGGCCGTCGCTGATCACCGCCCGCCCCTCGCCGTCTTCCAGCGGCAGGGCGAAGACGCGGCCGTTCCACTGCGGCTGAAGCGACGTGCGCGCAGGATCGGCGCGAACCAGATCGGACAGCCGCCGCCGCGCCAGGGCCTCCGCCCCCGCCGCAAAGCCTTGCGCCTGCGCCTGGCTCTCGGCGTTGGTGGTACGCCGCACGGAAAAGCGCACATCGTCCAGCAGCACCACGCACAGCGCCGCCATCACCGCCACCAGCAGCAGGACGGTCAGCAGGGCCATGCCCCGGCGGTCACGCGCGCCCGGCTTCATGCGGCGGCGACCAGAAACAACTGCTCGACCTGACCGAAACCGTCGAGCGTTAGCGTCACCCGTACCGCGTCCGGCAGGGGCCGATCGCTGCTGGCGGAAAAGGCCGGCGCCTCGGACCCGTTCTGGATGAAGGCGATGCGGGCGTCCTTCACCCCGCGATACAGCACCTGCGGCGGCCCCGCGCGCGTTCCATCCAGATAGGGGGCGACGCGGCGCTCCAGCCGGTCCTCGACCAGTCGGTATTCTACTCTCTGGACCGAGGCGCGCGGCGCGCCGTCCGGGTTGCTCCAGCCGCTGCGGGCCAGCACCAGCAGGGGATCGCCCGGCCGTTGCGGCCCCATGATCGCCTGAGGCGCCGGCCGCCCCGTCGGCCCGCGCACCCGACGCCCCGTCGCCTGCGCCAGATCGGCGCGCAGCAGGGCCCGCGTGCGTTGCAGCGCCGCGACCCGGTCAGCATTGGCCTTCACCGCAAAACGGTTGTCGATCGACTGCCCCAACACCAGCGCGCCCGCCCCCGCCAGCAGGGCGAAGATCAACAGAGCGATCATGACTTCGACCAGGGTAAATCCGGCCCTTTTTCTTGCGCTATCGCTCGCCGCGCGGCGGCTCGCTGCTTGAGCGGATAGGCGATCTTTCATCATGCCCCCGCCGCCCGGAACAGCACCCGCTCGGCGGCCTGTTCTTCATCTGCAAAGACGCGCACGTCGATGCGGCCCACGCCGGGCATGTCCGTCGCGCTGACCACTCGCACCCAGCGCCACTCGCGTCCGCCCAGCGACGCCTGACCGCCCGAGCTGCCGCTGGGCAGGTCGCGCGCGATCATCGTCTCGGCGGCGACATTATCGGCGACGATGCCGCCCAGCGTCCGCATCTCGACCCGCGCCGCCGAGCGGGTGCTCTCGCCCGACAGGTTCAGCAGCGCCATCGCCGCCAGACCGAACACGGCCAGCGCCACAAGGCATTCCATCAGGGTGAAGCCCGCGCGGGACGAACCCTCACTCATGGATCGTCACCTCACCCGCCCCGTCGATGGCGACGATGACGGCCTGCCCTTCGCGCTCCAGCCGCACGCTGGCGGCGTCGGCGCCGCCGGTGGGGTCGAACACGGCGCGGGCGGCTCCGGCTCCGGCGGCGCCCTCCTCCCATGCCTTAAAGGCCAAAACACCGGTCAGCGGCGTCCAGACGGCGCCGTCGAAACTCTCGAACCCGTAGCCCGCCGCATCGGCGCGCAGGGCTATCGGACGGTTCGTCATCACCGCCTCCTGCCGCGCCAGCGTCAGGCGCGCAGCGAACCGCTCGGCCTCGACCGCCAGCGTCGGATGCGGGTCCGGCATGGACAGCATCACCGCCCCCGCCGCCACGCCGATAATGGCGATGACCACCATTAACTCGCCAAGGGTAAACCCTTGTCGCGCACTACCGCTCACCGCGCGGCGGCTCACTGCTTCAGCGCGTTTGGGCGTGTCCACGGCTGTCGAGCGAGCCGAACGAGAATGCGCCTCAGCCCTGCCAGTTGCCGATGTCGGCGTCATTCCCCTCGCCCCCTTCCTGGCCGTCGGCGCCGAAGGACCAGATGTCGAACTGGCCGCCATGAGCGCTGCGACGACGGTACTGATAGGGATTGCCCCACGGGTCTTCCGGCAGGCGGCGGACATAGCCGCCCTGGCGATAGCGTTCCGGCCGCGCCAGATCGGCGGGCGGCGCGGTCAGGGCCTTCAGCCCCTGCTGGTCCGTGGGGAAGGTCAGGTTGTCGAGGCGATAGGTCTCCACCGCCTGCTCCAGCACCGAGATGTCGGCCCGCGCCTTGCCGACCATGGCCTTGTCCTGACTGGGCAGGACATTGATCGCCACCACCGTCGCCAACAGGCCGATGATGACGATGACGACCATCAATTCGACAAGGGTGAAGCCCTGACGTTTCTGACGTTTATCCTGAGTATCTTCGCTGCGCATGGAAGGTCTCCTCACCCCAGGGCCAGGGTGTTGATCTGAAGAATGGGAAGCAGGATCGACAGCACGATCACGGCGACGATCCCGCCCATGACCACGATGATCGCCGGCTCCAGCAGGCTGAGCATCACGGCGGTGAAGTTGGAGAACTCGCGCTCCAGATAGTCAGCCGCGCGCTCCAGCATGGGCTCCAGCCGGCCGCTGCTTTCGCCGGATGCGGTCATGTAGACGAGGATGGGCGGGAAGACCTCGGCGCGGCGCATGGCGGCCGACAGGCCGCCGCCTTCGCGCACGGCCTCGGCCATCTGTTCGGTGGCGCGGCGCAGGGCGCGGTTGGGGACGGTGCGGGCGGTGATGGTCAGCCCCTCCAGCACCGGCAGGCCCGCCGCGATCATGGTCGACAGGGTGCGGGCCATGCGCGCCCCGTGCAGATCGCGCGTCAACCGTCCGACCAGCGGCAGCCGCAGCACCCAGGCGTCCAGCTTCAGCCGCACCGCCTCGCGCCGTCGCGCGATCAACCCCGCGCCGACCACGGCGGCGAGGATCAGCACCATCAGCCAGCCCCAGTCGCGCATCAGGTCCGACAGGCCGATGACCAGGCGCGTCAGCAGCGGCAGGGTCTGGCCCATGCTGTCGAACTGATCGACCACCTTGGGCACGATATAGGTCATCATGGCGACGATGACGCCCAGCGCCACCACCGCCAGCACGCACGGATAGACCAGCGCCGTCAGCACCTTGCCGCGCACGACCTCGTCCCGTTCCAGCCCGTCGGCCAGCCGTTCGAGAATGGGCTGCAGCGCCCCCGACTGCTCGCCCGCCGCCGTCATGGCGCGATACAGCGGTGGAAAGGCCGCACCCTGTTGGCCCATGGCGTCCGACAGGCGCCGCCCCTCGATCACCCCGGCGTGGACCCCTTCCAGCACGCGGCGGACGTTGGGCCGGTCCGCCTGAAGCATCAGATTGCGCAGCGCCTCCTCCAGCGGAGAGACGGAGATCAGCGTCGCCAACTGCCGCGTCGTCAGCGCCAGCGCCTTGGGCGACAGCCGCCCGGCCTTGCCCGCCTTCGCTGAGGCGACGACCGCCCCCGAACGACCGGGCGACAGCTGCAACGGCGCCAGCTGACGCTTCGCCAGCGCCTTGCGCGCGGCGGCCTCATCGGCGGCGCTCAGCGAGCCGCTGACCGTCCGCCCCATGGCGTCGGCCGCGATGTAGTCGAAGGCCGCCATCAGGCCGCGACCTCTTCGGCGGCGGTTTCCTGACGCGCCACGCGCAGGGCCTCCTCGACCGAGGTGACGCCCTCCAGCACCAGCGCTCGCGCCCGGTCGGCCAGCGTCCCGCCGCGCGCGAAGGCGGCGTCGAACACCGCGTCTTCATCCGCGCCCGAGGCGATTAGGCGGCGCACCTTCTCGTCCACCGTCAGCGTCTCATAGAGGCCGATGCGGCCGACATAGCCGGTCGAGCCGCAGTCGGCGCAGCCGTGCGGCCGCCAGACGCGCACGCCTTCTTCGGCGCCGATCAGCCGTGCCGTCGCCCTATCCGCCGTCTCCTCGATCCGGCAGTGCGGGCACAGGCGCCGCACCAGCCGCTGCGCCACCACCAGCCGCAGGGTCGAGGCCAGCAGGAAGGGCTCGACCCCCATGTCGCGCAGGCGCGTCACGGCCCCGGCCGCGTCATTGGTGTGGACCGTCGACAGCACCAGATGGCCCGTCAGCGACGCCTGAACGGCGATGGCCGCCGTCTCCGTGTCGCGGATTTCGCCGACCATGACCACGTCCGGATCCTGACGCAGGATGGCGCGCAGACCGGCGGCGAAGGTCATGCCGACCTTGGGGTTCACCTGTGTCTGGCCCACGCCCTCCATGGCGTATTCAACCGGGTCTTCGACCGTCAGGATGTTGCGCGAGCCGTCGTTCAGCAGCGACAGTCCGGCATAGAGGCTGGTCGTCTTGCCCGAACCGGTCGGGCCGGTGACGAGGATGATGCCGTTCGGCTCGGCCAGCGCGTGACGGAAGGCCTCCAGCGCCGCCGGGTCCATACCCAGCCGGTCCAGCGTCAGCCCGGCCTGATCCTTGTCCAGAATCCGCAGCACCACCCGCTCGCCCGCCCGCGACGGTAGAGTCGAGACGCGCACGTCCAGCGACTTGCCGCCCAGCATCAGGGGAATGCGCCCGTCCTGGGGCTTGCGCTTCTCGGCGATGTCGAGGCGCGCCATGACCTTGATGCGCGACACCAGCAGCGGCGCCACGCGCGGGTTCAGGCTCAGCGCCTCGCGCAGCACCCCGTCCACCCGCATCCGCACCAGCAGGCGCGTCTCATAGCTTTCCAGATGCACGTCCGAGGCGCCGATGCGGGCGGCCTCGGCGATGACGCCATTGATCAGGCGGATGACCGGCGCGTCGTCCGTGGCGTCCAGCAGGTCCGCCGCCGGAATGTCGTCCACCAGACTGTCCAGCCCCACCGGCAGGGACAGGTCATCGCCGTCGGCCGCCGTCAGTTGCTCGCCTGCATAGACTTCCGACAGCTTGCGATCGAAGGCGGCGGCGCTGAGCGGCGTCGCCTCCAGTGGACGGCCCAGCGCGCGGCGCGCCTCGACCAGAGCCAGCGGATCGGCGCCCTCGCGCACCCCCACCGCCATCACCTCGCCCGCCGCCAGCAGCAGGACGCCGTGGCTCTTGGCGAAGCCGTAGGGCAGGCGCGGGTCGACGACGGTGATCACCGCGCGCCCCCCGACACCGGCGGCAGCGGCCGGGCCGCGACCGGGGCGACAGGGGCGATGACCAACGGCTCCCCCGCTGCCGGAGCCGCAGGCGGCTGCGCCTGCATATAGTCGCGCAGCAGGGCGTCGAGGCTCGGCTCGCGATCCGGGTGAACGCGCTGCTGCTCGCCGCGCATATAGCCCCAGCGATCCGCCGCCAGCCCCTGCGCGTCCGCCGTGGTGCGCAGGATGGTCGGGCGCAGGAAGACCATCAGATTGGTCCGTCCGCGCTCGCGGCTGGTCGAGCGGAACAGGACGCCGACGCCCGGAATGTCGCCCAGCCCCGGCACCTTGCTGGTCTCCAGCCGGTCGTTCTGATCCAGCAGGCCGCCCGCCACGGCGATGTCGCCGTCATCGACCACCAGCGTCGTCTCCAGCTCGCGCTTGTCCAGGATCAGGTCGTTAGCGCCGCTGGTCAGCAGGCCGTTGATGCTCGACACCTCCTGCCTCAGCGTCAGGGTGATGGAGCCGCCCGCATTGATCTGGGGCCGCACCGTCAGCCGCACGCCGATGTCCTTGCGCTCGGTCGTGGTGAAGGGGTTGGAGTTGCCGTCCAGAATGGCCCGGCCGGTCGTGATCGGCACCTCCTGCCCGACCAGGAAGGTCGCCTCTTCGTTGTCCAGCGTCATGATCGACGGGGTCTGCAACAGGTTGGAGCCCGCGTCCGTCTTGGCCGCATTGATGATGAAGCCGAACAGGCCGTCGCCCCACTTGCCGCCCGCCCCGCCGACAAAGCCGTTGGCGCCCAGCAGGCTGTTCAGAGCCAGGTTCTGCAGCCGTTCGCGCAGGGGATCGTCCTTGTCGAGCTGGCCCGCCGCCGCCCCGCCCGCAATGGGGACCAGCGGCGCCGCACGGTCGGAATAGTTGGTCAGGCCGACGCCGTTTTCGCCCGCCATCAGCCACTGCACGCCCAGATCGCGCACGGCCTTGTCGCTCAGTTCGACGACGATGGCCTCGATCAGCACCTGCTGGCGGCGCACGTCCAGTTGGCGGATCACATCGGTCAGGGTGCGCTGCATATCCGCAGGGCCGGAGATGACCAGAGCGTTCGCGCCGGGGAAACGGGCGATCGTGGCGCGCTGGCCAGTGGCGGTCACCGTGGTCGAGCCGATCGGCCCGCTGTCTGCCTCGCCCGTCGTGGTCAGGCCGCCCTGCCCCATGCCGCTGGTCGTCTGGTTCGCCCCGGCGCGGGCGGTGCGCAGGCGTGGGGACGAGGTCGCCGCCGCATCCGCAGGCTGCCCCACGATCTGTTGCAGAACCGGCAGAAGCTGCTCGGCGTCCGCGTGCTCCAGAAAGACGACATTGACGTCCTGACTGGCCCGCGCCCGGCCGTCCAGATCGGCGATCAGACCGCGCACCCGCGACAGGGCCTGGCCGTCCCCGCGCAGCACCAGCGCGTTGGAGCTTTCGACCGGGGTGATCGTCACCAGCCCCGGCCCGCCGGGACCGCCCATCACCTGTTGCAGCACGCCTGCGATCTCGCGCGCCGAGGCGTTCTCCAGCGCCACGACCTCATAGGCGGAACGATCCACGTCGATGCGGCCGACCAGCGCCCGGATGCGCGACAGATTGTCGGCGAAGTCGGCCACCACCACGCTGTTGGCGCCGGGATTGGCCAGCACCTGCCCCTGCGCCCCGACCAGAGGCCGGATCGTCTCGGCGGCCGAGGCAGCGTCGATGTGGCGAAGGGTGAAGACCTCGGTCGAGAACCGCTCGGCGCCGACCGTGGCCGGACCCTGCGCCGCACCCTGCGCCGGACTGATGCGATAGGCGCCCGAGGACGTCGGCGTCACGACGAGGCCATTGGCCCGCAGCGTCGACAGAAACACCTCGAACAGCTGGGCGCGGGTCAGGGGGCGCGGGCTGGACACCGTCACCGTGCCCGTCACCGCCGGATCGACGATGAAGGTGCGCCCCGTCGTGCGCGCCACATCCTGCACGAAGGCGCGAATGTCGGCGTTCTGCACGTTCAGCGTCTGACGCGCCTCCTGGGCCATAACCGGCGCGGCGGCCAGCGGCTGGACCGCCAGAACAGCGGCCAGAACGCCGGTAAGCAGGGAGCGGCTTCCAGAGCGACGACTGGGGGCCTTCATGGGCGCGTCCTTAGGGTGGTGGAGCGGACCTGACCGTCGCGCTCGAACTGAATCTGGGCCGAAGGGGCGTCGGCCAGCTGGCCGCGCAGGGCGGCGAGCGCCTGAGGGCTGTTCAGGGCCGTGCCGTTGACAGACAGGATGACGTCGCCCGAGCGCAGCCCCGCATTGCGCAACTCGCCCCCGTCGCCCGATGCGGAAACGGTCAGGCCGTTGACGCCCAGCCCCTGGATGCGGGGTCGCAGCCCCGCCTGGGCGATCAGGCGCTGAGGATCGACCACCGCGTCCTCGGCCGAGGCGGGTTCAGGCGCCGTCACAGCGGGTTGCGGCGTCATTGCAGGCGCTGCGGGCACGGCGCCCGAGACCATATCGGGAAAGTCGAGACGGAGCGGCGCGCCGCCGCGCGACAGCATGACATGATCAGGGGCGACCGAGGTCAGGGTCAGACCCGCCTCCAGTTCCTCGCCCGCGCCGACCGAGACCTGGCGTCTGTCCGACAGGCCGATGATGGCCGAACCGCCGCCCGCGCCGTCCGCGCGCACGCCGAACAGGGTCAGGCCGCCGCCGTCCGACGGAGGCGTTTGCGCACCTCCACCGCCGTTACGGAAGAAGGCGTCGAAGCGCGACAGGATGCTGAGATCGACCTCCGGCAGAAGACGCGCCTGCACGGCCTGCGGCGCCGGAGCCGCGAACAGCCAGACCAGCCGCCCGGCCTGCACCAGAAGAAGCAGGATCAGCGCCGCTTCGACCACGCGCCGCAGCGGCAGACGACGGAGGGACAGGCCACCCCGGCCCCATGAAACGCCGCTCAGTTTGCGAAGGCCAGCGAGCAAGGAAGACATCCCCAACGGCCTCTCGCGGCCGCAACGCCTCCCTAGGCGGATGCTCCGTACCCGGCTCGCTCCGAACCATGACAGCGCCGAGAAGTTGTCACGACAGATACAGCGGGTTCGGACAGTTCTTAATGAAAATGCAGACTTCTATTTCCCGCTCATCCCGGCGGACGCCGGGATCCCGTGAGAGCCGCGAGCGAATGGGTCAGGAACTGCGTAGGGCGTAGCCAAAGCACTGGATCCCGGCGTCCGCCGGGATGAGCGGTTGAAAGGGCAGCGCCCAAACAAAAAGCCGGGAGGCCGCTAGACCTCCCGGCTCAAATGTCAGTCGTAACCTGCGCCTAGAAACGCGCGGTCAGGCTGACCGAGGCGCTCTGGCCCAGATCGTATTTGTTGATGCGGATCTTGTTGCCCAGTTCCTGATACTCCTCGAACCCGGTCCCCAGCAGGTTGCGCAGCTCGAAGGCAAAGCCCAGGTCGCGGCCCTTGACGGTGAAGTCCTTGCGATAGACGAAGTCGAGGAAGGCGCCCGGCTCCTGCAGATAGTCAGGCTCGCGGGCTTCATACAGACCCGCGCCACGCGCCGTGATCCGCTCCGACACATAGTTCAGGATCAGCGTCGCCTGCGACCGCGCCGTGTCGTCTTCCCAGCCCAGTTGCAGGTTGGCGACGTGTTCGGACTGGCCCTGCAGACGGCTGCCGTCCTGCAGGAAGGCGCGGGCCGGTTGCGGGGCGCCCGCGCCGCTCAGAGTGATGACGGTGTCGTTCTCGCCCACCGAAATCTCGGAGTCGGACCAGGTGTAGTTGGCCTGCACCAGCCAGCGCTTGTTGGAAATGAAGGCCGCCTGATCGGCGAACTCGAAATACTTCTTCACCTCGGCCTCGACGCCCATGACGGTCGCTTCCGGCGCATTGAGGAAGGACTGCTGGCGCTGGTTGCCGACGTCGACGATCATCGCTTCGACCGGCTTNCGCCCGCCGTGACGAACTGCTGGCGACCGAAGTACCATTCCCAGCGCGCGTCCAGGTTCAGGATTTCGGTGTCCGTCAGATAGGGGTTGCCGATGAAGACGCGGTCGCTTTCCGGATCGGTGTAGGCCTGGGGCGCCAGTTCGCGGAACTGCGGGCGGCCGATCGTCTTGGACGCGCCGAAGCGCAGTTGCTGATCCTCGGCGAAGTTCCACGTCGCGGTGAACGACGGCAGCCAATACTGCTCCTTGATCTCGGTCGCCTCATAGGACGAGGTCCCGCCGAACAGGTCGCGGGGGGTCACGCTCTGCTGTCCGTCCTCGAAACGGACGCCGAAGGTGGTGCGCACGGTCGGCACGAACTCGGCGTCGACCATGGCGTAGACCGCGTTGACCTTGAGGTCGGCGTCATAGGCGTTGGCGCCGTTCGAGCCTGCGACCTCACGCAACTGCAGGGTCCACGGATTGATGTTGAAGTCCGAGAACAGATAGTCGATCCGCGCCCGGCGCTGGCTGTCGGTCAGGCCGTTGACGGCCTCGAACTGCAGGTCGTGGCGCTCGGCCGAGCGGGTGTTGTCCAGCGTCGATGCGCCGACGCTGATGGTCGCTTCACGGCCCGCCGCCATCGGCAGTTTGTAGGCCAGGTCCGCGCCGCCGGACCAGACTTCATCGTCCAGTTCGCTGAACGAGATCTGGTTGCCCTGAACGTTGTGAATGAAGCGGTCCTGGGCGTCGACACCGTACTGGAAGCGCGATTCATAGGGGGCGTCGCGCGAGGTCTTGGCGTAGGCCGCGCGCCAGTCCAGCTTCCACGCGCCGTCAGCGCCGAAATAATGTTCGCCCGCGAGCTGGCTGGTGAACAACTGGCGCACGAACCATTCAGTGTAGTCGTTGCGGATGATGCTGTCGCCCGCGTCGAAGTCCGGGCCGCTGGAGATGCGGGCGCGCTTGGTCGTGGTGCGGACATAGAGGTTCGTCCACTTCACCTCATGATCGTCGGTCGTCAGCGACAGGCCGCCCAGAAAGTTCAGGCGCACATCGTTCTGATTGGACTCTACATCCTTGGTCGACCGGGGGATCAGGATGTCGCCTTCGAACTGCGACTTTTCCTGGATCGCCTGACGGGTGCGCCACGAGTTGTCATAGCCGGCGACGGCGATGACGCCCATGTCGCCGATCTCGGTCGGGGTGCGGAAGCCGCCCGCCAGCTCCAGACTGCCGTCGACCGGCGTCTGCTGACGCTGCATCAGACGCAGCGGCGCATTGACCAGCGAGCGGCCCATCGCCTGAACTTCCGACGCCGAGAAGTTGGCCAGGTTGATCTGTTTGCCGAGACGGAAGGCCTGGGCGATCTGGCCCGGAACCTTGCGGGTGTCGTTGTCGAACCCGGTCCAGTCGGAATCCGAGCCGTAGTAGACGAGGTTGTCGCGCGCGGTGGTCTCGGTGTTGCCGCCGACTCCCGCCTTGAAGGTCAGGAAGGGCTCGGCCGGGGCGTCCACCGTACGCAGGTCGATGACCCCGCCGCCGAACTCGCCCGGATAGTTGGGAGAATAGGACTTCTGAACCGTCACGCCCGCCAGGATGCTGGAGGGGAACAGGTCCAGCGGCACCACGCGTTGCAGCGGTTCGGGACTGGGCAACGGCGAGCCATTCAGCAGGGCCGAGGAATAGCGCTCGCCCAGGCCGCGTACATAGACGAAGCGACCATCGACGATCGACAGGCCGGTCACGCGGGTCAGGGCGGCGGCGGCGGTGGAATCGCCAGTGCGTTGCAGGTCTTCGGAGGTCAGGAAAGCAGCCACCTCGGCGCTCTGACGGTTCGGCTCCGGGATATTGCGCCCAAGGACGACGATGTCGCCCAACTGGGTGGCCGGGGTCTGCGTCACCTGATCCGGGCTTTCCGGATCGGCGGGCAGTTCAGTGCTCAGCGCCACGGCGGCGGCGGGAGCAGCCGCCTGTGCGACAGCCTGGGCGAGCGCGAGACTGGGCGCGCCGAAAGCGGCGACGAGGGCGCTGCTGGCCAGCAGCACCCCGTTACGGGTCAGGGTCTTGTTCTTCATGTTCGGCTGCCTTGCGAAGGTCGAGAGAGGCTGGGCGCTCAATGGGTCGGCGGCGGCCCTTTCGGACCGCCGCCTCGCCAGAGGGTTCATCAGCACTTCGAGTTGGCGGTCAGGCCGCAGGTCCAACCCTGCCACCAGGTGTCCGAGGCGTTCTTCACGGCGCCGATGTAGTCGGTATCGACAAAGAAGGGATGCACGCCCGAGGCCTTGACCGGGGTCACGGCGGTTTCATTGGCGCCGTTGATGAAGGTCAGAACCTGATTGGTGATGGTGACGCCCGAGGTTGGCGCGGTCAGGGTCGAGGTTCCCTTGACCGTGTTGTTCGAACCGGCCGTGAAGATCGGCTCCGAACGCGCAGCGCCGCTGGCGCGGTAGGGAATGCCGCAGGACATGAAGACCGAGTTGAACACCGGGTTCACGCTGGCGGTGTCGGCGTCCGCAATGTCCAGGCAACCGGCTGCGGAACCCGCCACGCTGGTGAAGACCGAGTTGACGACGGTGGCCTTCACGCCCGTGTCGAAGTGGGCGACGGTGTGGGCGTCGGTCGGCGAGTTGCGGCCCACCAGGGTCCAGTTGGCGATCTTGGGCTGGGAGTTGTAGCGCTGGGCCAACGGCGTCGAGGCCGGGGCGGCCGAGAACTCGAAACCGGCCGAGCGGCTGGTCGCATTCGGAGCGCGCTGGGTCACGATGCCGAACTGGGCGCCGCCGCGCCAGCCGGTGTCGGTGTCGAAGCCATCGTCGTCGGCGCCGTTGATGACGATGCGGCTCAGGTTGACGTTGCCGCCGAAGATTTCGATGCCGTCGTCCGACGAGTTGTAGGACTGGACGTATTCGATGACAGTGCCCGCGCCGACGCCCGCCAGGGTCAGAGCCTGCAGTTCATTGCCGGTCGAGATTTCAAAGCCCGAATAACGGATCTGCACGTAACGCAGACGCCCCGAGTTGTCGTTGGCGTTGCCGCCGCCATAGAAGGCGTTGGTGCCCTCGACCTGGCCGGTGCAGGTGACCGGTGCGGTCAGCTGGCAGTTAGCCTGAGGCGCGCGGCCGGCGATGACGATGCCGCCCCATTGACCGTGCGAGTTCTCGTTCGTCGCGCCTTCGACGTTCTGACGGCTGGTGAAGATGATCGGCTGCGAGGCCGTGCCTTCCGCGTAGATCTGCGAGCCGCGGTTGATCAGAAGATAGTCGCCGCCGCCCGAAGCGAAGATGGTCACGCCCGCCTCGACCGTCAGCACGCCCTGAGTGCCGGTGTTGGCCGAGGCGTCGACGCCGCCGTCCACGCCGACGGCCGTACGGCCCGAAATCGAATAGATGGTGCCCGCGCGTAGCGGCACGGTCAGCGGGCCGTTGATCTGCTGCGGCAGCTGACAGTTGCGCAACGTGCCGTTGGCTATGGTGCCGACGTTGGCGAAACCAGCGGGGCAGTCCGCCGCCGCCTGGCCGTCGCCGCCATTGCCGTTGCCGTTACCGCCGCCATTGCCGCCGCCATTGCCGAAGTCGCCCTCGCCGGGCGAAGCCACCTCGGCCGAGCCGCCGCAGGCCGCCAGAGCCAGGGTGCTGGCCGCCACCACGAGCAGGGTCTTGAAGCTGCTGTTCATCGTCGTTCCACCGATTGATCAAAAATCTGCGGCGGGGGGACGGCCATACCGACCGGTAATGACATCGGACCCCTCCTGCCCGATGGGGAGGGATAGAGAAAAGCGCGATGGAAGCTTGCGCGTGCCGGTGACGGATCGGCCTCGTTTTCGTGCCGTTTCAACGGTGAAACCGTGACGAAAATTCCGCCATCGGATCAGAAATCCGGACGGGTCGTTCGCTGGCGCGCCCGAGCCCCTTGTATTGCCGCGGCATCCACCGCAAACCCGCTGGCTTCATGACCTTCCCCAGACAGGAGCCACCGATGGGCGGCCCAGACGCGCTACCGCGCTCCAATCCAGAACCGGGCCCCCAGACCCTCGCTCGCAGCCTGAGCTGGCCGCATCTGGTGGCGATGGGCGTAGGCGCCATCGTCGGCACCGGCATCCTGACCCTGATCGGCATCGGCGCGGACAAGGCGGGCCCCGCCGTCCTGCTGTCCTTCCTGATCGCCGGTTTCGTCTGCGCCTGCGCCGCCATGTGCTACGCAGAGATGGCCAGCACGGTGACGGCGTCGGGCAGCGCCTATACCTATTCGCGCGTAGTGCTGGGCCAGATGGCCGGTTGGGTCATCGGCTGGAGCCTGATCCTGGAATACAGCCTGGTGGTCAGCGCCGTGGCCGTCAGTTGGGCAGGCTATGCGGCCCCTCTGCTGCATGACTGGCTGGGCCTGCCGATGGCCCTGATGCAGGGGCCGCACGCGGGCGGAATCGCCAACGTCCCCGCCCTCTTCATCATCATCGTCGTGACCGCCCTGCTGCTGACCGGCGCCAAGAAAAGCGCAACGCTGAACCTGATCCTGGTGGCGGTGAAGCTGTCGGCCCTGGCCCTGTTCGTCTGGTTCGCCCTGCCCCACTTCAACGCCGCCAACCTGGAGCCCTTCAGCCCCTATGGTTTCGCCCGTCACATGGGGCCTGACGGCGTCGAGCGTGGGGTCATGGCGGCGGCGGCCATCATCTTCTCGGCCTTCTACGGTTTCGACGCCATCGCCACGGCGGCCGAGGAAACGCGCAATCCCAAGCGCGACCTGGCCATTGGGATCATCGGCTCCATGCTGGCCTGCGCGGCCATCTACACCATCATCGCCACCGTCGCCCTGGGGGCGACACCCTTCACCCGCTTCGCCAACAGCCCCGAGCCGCTGGCCCTGATCCTGCGCGAGATCAGCCAACCCGGCGCCGCTCATTTCCTGGCGGTCACGGCGGTCCTGACCCTGCCCACGGTGATCCTGGCCTTCTTCTACGGCCAGAGCCGCATCTTCTTCGTCATGGCGCGCGACGGCCTGCTGCCGCGCGGCCTGGCCCGCGTCTCCAGGGGCGGAGCGCCGGTGCGCATCACCATGTTCACCGCCTGCGTGGTGGGAACCATCGCCCTGTTCTTCCCGCTGGACGAAATCGTCGCCCTGGCCAACGCCGGCACTCTGGTGGCGTTCAGCGCCGTGGCCCTGTGCATGTTGATCCTGCGTCGTCGCGCGCCGGACATGGCGCGCGGCTTCCGCACGCCGCTGGGCTGGTTCGTTGGTCCCGTCGCCATCGCGGGCTGTCTGTACCTGCTCGCCAGCCTGCCGCAGAAGACACAGATCTGGTTCGTGGTCTGGAACCTGGTCGGCCTCGTCGTCTACTTCATCTACGGCCGCAGCCGGGCAGCGAAGGCGGCGCAGGCCGACGCCTCCGAAAGCTGATCCCGACGCTTCCGCAGCAAAAAGGCCGCCCGGTAGACGCCGGGCGGCCTTTTCATTCTTCGTGCAGGTTCGCCGGGCTTAGCGGTCGCCCCTAGCCACGGCAGGGCCATAGAACAGGGCGTTGAACAGCAGTCGCGACGACGCCCGCGCCTGGGCCCGGTTCACCACGTCGGGGCCCAGAACGATCACCCGACCCTGACCATGCTCAAGATCCAGCACAGCGTCGGCGCCCGACAGCCTCTCCGGGCCGATCGCCCAGCCGCTGGAGACGGCGACCTGTTGCGGATAGCGCACCAGGCTGGCCCCTTCGCCCGCATGGCGGAAGCCCGTGTTGCGGTTGAAGAAGACGTTCATCTGGCGCGGGGCGCCGAAGGTCAGGGGGCGGCTGTTGTCGACCTCGGTCTGCATCACCGCGCCGGGGATGAAGAAGTCGGTCGAGGCCAGGGGCTTGCCGTCGGCGCCCGTCAGCACGTCCTGCACCGGCGCGCCCATGGCGGCGGCCAGGCGGTGAGCCGAGCCGATGGTGACGACGCTGCCGCCCGCCCGCGCGAAGGCGTCCAACTGGGGCACGGTCGTCTCGGCGGTGATGTGGCCCAGCCAGCCGCGGTATTCGGCGGGGATGCTCTCGGGCGCCGGCTGCGGGCGCTGGGCGGCGGCGGAGAGGTCGGCCGGGATCATGTCCGAGGCGAAGACCAGAACATCGAAGTCCTTGTTAAGGTCGCCTGCGTCGAGGCGCTGGGGATAGATGACCTCGAACGGATATTCGAACTGCTCCAGCATCCACTGGGTCCAGCCCGAGGCCATGGAACCGCCGTAGCGGTCGACCAGGCCGATGCGCACCGGTTTCAGGGCGATCTGCTCGCCGCCCGGCGCGCGGGCGACCGCGTGGGCGTTCAGGCCCAGGTCGCGCACGGCCGCCTCGACGATCGGACGGGCCTTGTCGTCGGCCGGAATCCACAGGGCGCCGGGCGGCAGGGTCGCGCGACCCGCGCGGGTTTCGCCCTCCTGCCAGTAGACGGGCAGACCCGCCGCCAGCAGGCGGTTGGTCAGCAGATAGCCGTTGATCGGCGCATGATCGATCAGCCATCCGGCGCGGCCATTGCCCTCGATCTTGCCGGGCGGCGGGGCCATGACATCGCCCACGCGCTCGGTCGGCGCCTCGAAGCCGTCCAGGATGCGGTCGAACTGCACGCCCATCTGCATGGCCAGGGTGTAGCCCGTGGCGTCATAGGGCAGTTTGGGCGGGCCGCCCGGATACTGCAGGTCGTGCGGGTGGTCCTGCGGCTCGAACATGTCCAGAACGTGCGGGCGATAGGCCTGGGCCGTCTTCACCACATAGGAACCCGCCGGATAGGTCTTAGCCCCAACGGTGAAGGCGCGCGTCGCCCGCTCCACATCCACCCCGGTCTTGATCAGGCTATTCAGGAAGGCGACGGCGGTGGGCAGGTCGGCCTGGTCCGCCGGGATGACATAGCCGCGCGGATCGCGCCGGGCCGGGTCGCGCAGCACGCTCTCATACAAGGCCGGATCGACTCGGCGAGCGTTTTCACCGGCCGCCGCGTTCAGGGCGTCGATCGCCGAGGGCGTGACCCGCCAGGTGTCGGTATTGCCCTTGTCGATGGCGTTCTGGCCCATGCGCCAGATGTTGAACAGCACCCGATCCTTGTTGCGCGAGGCGTAGTTCAGCACCGCCCGGTTGATCGATTGCGAGTACTCAATCGACTGGGCGAAACGCCAGGTCTGGGGCGCCACCGGCAGGGGCAGGTCGTTGCGGGGCAACTGGTTGTCCGGGATCAGGCTGATCTGGCTGGGGGTCGGATGGCCGGTGATCTCGGTCAGCAGGCCGACCGCATTGTGGAAATAGGTGACGGAGCGCTCCATCCCGTTGTTCCATGTCGAATAGTTGGCCCCGCTGCGCATGGTCGAGCCGGGCTTGCCCTCCTCGATCAGGCGGCTGTGCATGGCGGCCCCGACCTCGGACAGGGTGCTCATGACCAGCGGGTCGTAGTTGTAGTTGAAGGGGTCGCGGAACGGCGGCATGAAGACCACGGTCCCCGCCGGCGCCGTCTGGTGGTGGTTGTAGATGATCTGCGGGAACCACTCGCGGAAGAACTGCCGATTGACGTTGGTCGTCTCGGCCATGGCCGACAGGTAGTAGTCGCGGTTGTTATCGTGGCCGACGTACTTCTGATACAGCACCGGGATGCTGTCGTACTCGCGCTTCAGCGGATCCTCGTTGCGCATGTACCAGGTCGAAACCAGCTCCCACCCGTCCGGGTTCAGCGGCGCGAACAGGATGACTACGTCGTCCAGGATGCGCTTGGCCTCGGCGTCCTCGGCCGTCAGCCATTCATAGAGGGCGGCGATCAGGGCCTGCGGCGGCACCGTCTCGGTGGAGTGCAGGCCGCCGTCGATCCACACTATGGCCTTGCCTTCGGCGGCCAGGGCGCGGGCCTCGTCCTCGCTGACGCCCTCGGCCTTGGCCAGGCGCCGCGCGATCTCCTGATAGCGGTCGATGTTGGCCAGGTTCTGCGGCGAGGAGACGACCGAGAGGTACTGCGTCCGTCCTTCCGACGAGCGACCGATCTCCAGCAGCTTCATCCGGTCGGACTGCCCCGCCAGGGTATGCAGATAGCGCTCGAACTGGGTGTAGGTGATCAGGCGATAGTCCGCTCCGACCTCATGGCCGAACGCCTCCAGCGGCGTGGTCAGGGCGCGGGCGGGCGCCGCGGCCGTCGCCGGGGCGGCGGAGAGGGCGGTCGCCGCCTCAAGGGCCAGGGCGCTGGTCGACGAGAGGGCCAGGACGGCCAGGCCGGCGGCCAGTCGGCGCGCGGGACCAAGAAGGGGACGGGACATGCGGACTCCTGATGCGTTCACTCGGGGAGCCTTCTGCGAGGCTTGATCGCAGCTTGGCGTTTTCGCGCCGCGGACGCAATTTGCGTCGAGCCGGTTCTACGCAGGTCGGATGAGTAATTTTCCTGCGCCGCCTCGGACAATTCGGGAGAGATCGCCCCTTGCCGAAATTTGCTTCGAGCATGAGCGAATTTTCAGACTCCAGGCCGGAAAATATTCGTTTCTGGGTCGAAATTCGGCGGCCGATTCATGTCCCGCACGCCTAGACCTTGAGGAGTTCGTTGGAGGTCAGAGGATTTTCGTTTATTCGCTGCCTCTTCCTTCTGGGCGGGTGGGGATCCTCCATCGGTTTGTAACTGCGGTCCGGCGACGCCGGGCCTGCAAAGCTGGACGACTTTTTGTATGAAACGCTTGTTCGCCTATTTCATCGTCGGAGCCATGATATTGGGGGTTCTCACAGGGTGGGGCCTCAATCATTTCCTGACGGCGGATCAGGCCTCGGCCGCAGCGTCGAACCTGAATCTGATCACCGACGTCTTCCTGCGCTTGATCAAGATGATCATCGCGCCGCTGGTGTTCACGACTCTGGTGGCGGGCATCGCGCACATGGAGGACGCCGCTTCGGTGGGGCGGATCGGCGTCAAGACCATGACCTGGTTCATCGGCGCCTCGATCGTGTCGCTGGTGCTGGGTCTGGTGATGGTTCAGCTGCTGCAGCCGGGCGCGAACATGCATCTGCCTGAAGCCGTGGCGGCCAGCGCGCCGGCGGCTTCGACGGACGCCTTCTCGCTGCATGGCTTCATCACCCACCTGGTGCCGACCTCGATCTTCGACGCCATGGCCAAGAACGAGATCCTGCAGATCGTCGTCTTCTCGGTCTTCGTCGGCACGGCGGTCGCCGCCCTGGACGACAAGGCCCCGGCGGTGCTGCACCTGGTCGAACAGGGCGCTCAGATCATGCTGAAGGTCACCGAGTTCGTGATGAAGCTGGCCCCGCTGGCGATCTTTGCGGCCCTCGCCTCGACCATCGCGACGCAGGGCCTGGCGATGCTGGCGGTCTACGGCAAGTTCGTCGTCGGCTTCTATGCGACCATGGGCGTGCTGTGGGGGCTGCTGTTCATCGCCGGCTTCTTCGTCATCGGAAAGCGCGTGATCCCGCTGTTCGGCGTGATCCGCACCCCGGCCCTGCTGGCCTTCTCGACCGCCAGCTCGGAAGCCGCCTATCCGCGGATCCTCGACGCCCTGCCGAAGGTCGGCGTGCGTCGTCGCATCGTCTCGTTCGTGTTGCCGCTGGGCTACTCGTTCAACCTCGACGGTTCGATGCTCTACTGCACCTTCGCGACCATCTTCATCACCCAGGCGCACGGCGTGCACCTGACGGTCCAACAGCAGATCTTCATGCTGCTGCTGCTGATGGTGACCTCGAAGGGCATCGCCGGCGTGCCGCGCGCCTCGCTGGTGGTGATCATGGCCACCCTCACCTATTTCGGCCTGCCGGAAGCCTGGATCGCCATCGTGCTCGGCGTCGACCACCTGCTCGACATGGGCCGCTCGGCGACCAACGTGGTCGGCAACTCGGTCGCCGCCGCGGTGGTGGCGAAGTGGGAAGGCGAACTGGAGGACATCGAGGACCAGGATCCCGACGCCCCCGGCGAGCCCGCCAAGGCGAGCGCCTAGCCGGCCGGCGGCTTCGCCCAGGCGCAGACGCCAAGCGTGGCGCCCGCCTTGAGCATCTGATCGGCCTGCGCCTTGGGAACCGCCCGCGAGCGGCCCGAGGCGCAGATCGCGGTGAGCTGGGAATGCCCCGCCACGTCGAGCAGCAGCTGGTCCCAGTGCCGGTACTGCACATCGTGCCCTTCGCCCGGGTAGAGGCGCATCTCCACCACGTTCGACAATTGCGCCTTCCACCGCTCGGCGGTGTCTGCAGTCACCAGCTTGTCCGCCGCGCCCTGGTAGATGAACGCCGGCGCCTTCAC
>LM523269.1:0-28692 GCA_000941615.1 Parastrongyloides trichosuri
CGCACCACGATGTACAACGTCCACAAGCCAACGAAAGAAACTTTGGAGAAATATTTCAGGAGGTACTTTGTGTTCATTCTTTGTTGAAAAAATGAGTATATTTTCAATGTTTTCTTTTTACCGGCTGGAGTGTAAGAATGCCGAAACTAAATGGTGATAAAGAAATAGGCCCTTCTGGAAGAGGTTTTGACTCTAGGTCATATATTGTACCAGAATAGGAGTAAGTTTTTCCACTAATTAAAATTTTAACAATTTATTTTAGAAAAGAAGAAATTGAATGCAAAAGAGATAGGAACTGGAGGAACAAATATAACGCTTTCTTGGATTGAAAGTGCTACAATACTTGCATCAGAAGTAAAGAAAGGAGTATTTTCAAAATTGGAGCTGATATAAGTAATATTTATAAGGATGTATTCAAAAAAATGAAACTGAATATTAAGAAATACAGCCCTGTCTGAAGAGCTGAATTACCAGATTCGTTGAATGAATCTATCAATATGCTACTGATGCTACCACATTCAACTGGAAGTGGTAAGAGGCAATTGGCGATTCTGAACTCAATTTGGTATAGTGGAGTAAGCTGTAGTAATGGTGCTAGTCAATCAATTGATGAAGCAATTTTTGAATGAATTTGAGAAGTATAAGGTTAGGATGGAGGAGAAATAATTATTTTTAGAATATAGGATGCATATAATTGTTACATTGATAATTGTTTTCTGTTTTATTTTGCTTAATTTGTTTATTTTTTTATTATCACACCAAGAATTTATAGGCTGTAAATACTATTGAAGAGAAAAATGGGATAATGGAGAGGAAATCTATTATTTAGGACTTGATCAACATTTCTTCTAGTAAATATTTTCAGATAATATTTGTTCTGGCCACATTGAATAAGGGTACCAAAATGAAGCAGATGTAGAATCTAATATACCCAGGGCTGTTCAATACCAACTCTACAACTGGTAATATCGGGGAAAGGAGAACAATGAATGCCGATGAATTAGAAAATGTATTGTATATACCTCTAGAACTGGTCAAATGAACAGCTGGAAGACATCTATGAGAAAGCTTTGAAGAAGTATAATTAAAGGTTCAGAAGATATAGCTATCTCTATCATATAGGATATATATAATTTAACGATGTTAAATCCAATTTTTTTTGGCTTTACTTGAGCCGATTTAGGTTGAAAATTAAATTCGGCTCTAACATCGTTGTTTTATTATATTTTTTTAGACTAACTCTTGAAACGTTTCCGCGGTGATGGTGGATGTGCAGAATGTTGTGTTGTAAGTTTATTTATCCATTTATGGAATAAAAGAGAGTTGTGTGTTATCAGTAAACTTAAAAAATAGTTATTTTTATTACAATGATAGTAAGTTTAATTTAGCTTTTACAGTGTCGGGATATACGAACTTTCCATCATTTTGATATTATTGAAGGTAAATTGCCGAATTTGGATTAGTGGTTCTTTTATAAAGAAATGATAGTTTTATTTTTACTTACAGTTTAATTTTGATTTAAATGAAATATTATTTTGTTTTCAAAAGAATAAATGTGTCTTCATCATAAATAAAAGACACATTAAATTGTTTATGAAAAATAGAAAATCATTTTTTATTACAAGCATAAAATATATATTTTTAAAGTTATAAAATAAATCTTGATAGTATATAAGAAAATATTTTAGATTCACAATTCTAATAATGATAAAACAAAAGTTTTGTATACTTTTCTTTTTACTATTTCCCATCTTTATTTATCAATCAGTGGCATTACTATGCCATGGAGTAAGTTTAATCATATCGAGTTTTAAATAAATCTTATTTTTGTTCCATGAAAATAATTTCAATTATGAAAGAAATATTTCTCGCTCTATTGTTTGTTCTAAAAATCAACCTTTTTGTGAAGCAAAGACAATATTTCTTTGTAAGATATTATCAAAAATATAATTAAAAATTTTTATAGCTGGAGGAATTATACGTTCTGATGGAGGATGTACAAATCGTTGTTTTGTAAGTCAAGTTATCAAATAATTAATGAAATTTGTTTTCGATTAGATAGTTAGTCGATCCTGTATATTCGAAAAACCTATACCAAGTTGGAATTGTTGTTGTAGAACAAACTATTGTAATAAGTACCTTGAATTGGAACGTAGAATGTTCGGTTAAAACATATTAACTGTTTAATTTTATTAAAATGAAAATAAACTTTTGTATTGTAATCATAATGAAATATTATTTTAATTGCCTTTTTTTAAATAATCAACGTTAATTAAAGTAAATGAAATTTATTTATTTGTCTCTATAATATATTATTGGAGAATGATTCAAAAATTTTAAATTCTTTTTTTAATATTTATCTCTCCATATAACATAATTGTTTGTAATAATTTTTTGAAAATAAAAGTTTATTTAAATGTTAAGTGTAAAATAATCTTTGTTAACTAAAAAATGTTGGGGATGTCACAGATTAAATAAAGCAATATTTATTTCTATTATTTAAAATTCTAAAAAAGGAAATAAAGATTTAAAATCCTTATAAGTTGAATTAATAAACACTGATTAAAATATCCACTTATTATTAATTAATACGTATTTTATAAAAGATTATTCATTTAGAATTTGTTTTCAAACTGTAAACAAATCAACCATTAATATATTCATAAATTAATGATATAATAAAAGATGTTTTAAAATCATTCTTTTTATATAAACATAGAAATTTAAACACATTCATGAAAATGTTGCTATGAATTTTATTCTCTTTCTAACTTTTATAATTCCCTTCATCGTTCAAGTCGTAACGTTTATCTTTATCCCAGGAAGTTGTCGCATTTTTAAATGTTATCAATCCTGCAAAAGTAAAGGATACAAGAGAGCAACTTGTATACGTAGAGGAAAAGGTGAAGCATATAAATGTGAATGCTTTAATGACACAATGTAACAATTTTTTATTCTTTTTGTTACAATAAAATAATTTAATAACTTTTGTCTATACAATATTTTTTAAATTTTGCTTAAATAAAATTTATATTGTTGTTTGTTGGAGCTATTCATTTAATGAGTTAATAAAAAATTCTTTAAACATTAAAATATTGCATTTCACATTCCAACTCAGTCTAAAAAAACAATAAAAAATTTGTTCAATAAATAAAATAGCAAAAAAAATTACCATATTTACTGCACCATTCCTGTTTGATCAACAATGGATGAAAGGATCAATATACAAACAAAGGATCTAACATAATAAAAGAAGCATTTTTCTCTTTTGATGCAATTTAAAATATGTGTACTCACTTCTCCAAATATTTCCATGTAAAAATTAAATTTCTGCACATTTTTTTTCTATATAATACTCTTAATATACTTACCTAATTCCTATTTTAGATAATCTGTAAAATAAGGATAAAAAGTATTCGTAATTATGACAACAGCTGATAAGGAGGTACTGTCAACCTTTCCTAGCTACTTCAATCAAAATGATGCTATGAAAGAATGGGTTAAAGATAAGAAAATATTGAGGGTATTCTCATACGAAAATCCAAGAGGTACATCTCCAGGTAAGTATCTTTGTTTAATTTTTTAAAATATCATCAACTCATCATTTTAGGTAGCCGAAAATATCTTACAACGGAGCTTTCCAAGTTCATAAAATGGTACCTCAAATTAAGAAAGGAGATAAGAAATTTTTATGAAATTATTCCTATTGATACACCATGCAGATTATATTTTGATTTGGAGTATTGCAAAGAGTATAATGAAAATGCCAATTCAGATGAACTTTTGAAATTATTTTGTGAACTTGTCAAAGATATGTTAAAGTCAGAATACTCTATAGATCTGGAGATAGAAAAGACATTTCTCATTCTTGAATCATCTAATGAGAAGAAGTATAGTACACATATAATTGTTCATCTACCAAATAGATTTTTATTTTCAAGTAATGTGGAGATGAAGAAGTTTGTTGACTATGTTTATCTCACAATGTTAGAAAAGGATATTTCATTAATTTATAATGGGAAGGAAGATGCTAATGGAGAGAAAATCAGAGTTCCTATTATCGATGGTGGTGTGTATACGAAGAACAGAAATTTTAGGTTGTATTTAAGTTGCAAACTGGGAAAGATAAGTTATTTAAAGTTGGCAGACTATTGTAATTTTTATAAATGTAAAGGTGTAAATAATCCAAATGATTTTATTATATTTCTTGACTCATTATGTGTTCCACGGTTCTATGAAACATATAATGTATTACCAGAGTATAATGTGAACGAGGAAGTATTGAAAACAATCATTCCTAAAGCAAAAAAACAAGGTAGAACATTGGGTAATTTATGTAAAGTTAACAATGATTATTGTGAATATATCAAAACTGGTCATGGATTTACATCTCCATTTCCACTGGTAGAAGCTTTCATATTGCAAGAGAATAAAAAATATGTTAATAATACAGGGATAAGAATGTGGGAAATTATTAAGCTTAAGGCAACAGATGAAATAAAAATTAATTTTCATATTGAAGGAAGCAGGTATTGTTTTAATGTTAAAAGAGAGCATAAAAGTAACCATGTGTTTTGGCAAGCATACTTTGATCCATATTTGATATGTAAACAAAAATGTTTTGATAGGGAATGTGCTGGTAAACCAACAGTCTCTTATGCTCTGCCTCAAAAGGCTAATGATGAGGCAGTTCAGGTTTTGAGTGATATGAATTTATACCAACCAAAATATAATAGCTTTTTAGATTCTTTTTACAATTTGGAGAGTGATCAATATTACATTCAAAGGAATTTATCTCTATCAAGGAAGAGAAATTTTGATGAGATTGAAAATGACATTCATGATACTCCAGTGAATAAGATGCCAATGCTTATGGAAGAAGCTCAAGTAATAGGCGAAAGAATAGAATATAATATTTTTAAAGGTACTGAAGCATTAGGTGAAGAAGTAGAAGAAAATGGTGTTGAAAATGTTGGAATTATAGATGAAGAGATAAGAAACAGTGTCATTATTGATAAAGGAGATAATAGTGATGTTATAGCCACAGAAAAGAAACCTAATGGTATTATCGATGACGAAGAAAATTTCAGTGTTGCTANAGAAAAAGAAAATAATGATGTGGAGAATGAAGAAACTTCAGTATCTGAAAAATTGATTCCAAATCCATCACCAGAAGATTCTAGTCTGGAATTCATTGTTGTAGATGGCAAGTTTCAAGAAGAAAAATATGATTCCTTTGTGTTTTCACCTACACAAATGGTTATCAATGATGATGCTAAAAATTACTTGACAGATGATGACTCTGATGATAATCTAGTTAATTTATCAGAGATAAGCATTACCACATTAAATCCTCTAGATGTCGGTTTCATAAATTCAACATTACTTACTGATGATTCATTGCTAACAAATGATACACGTGTGGGACATAATGTATTCATATTAAATGAGAACTACGAAGTTGACGGAGTATTGGAAACATCTTATGAATCATCTGAAAATATGAAGACAAGTAGTTTTGTTATTCCATCTAATTCAATAGTGAGAGAAGAACAACAAACAAACACAAGCTCGATAGTGTATTTAAACGCAAGGAATGAACCTCCTATACAACATACACCATCTAGAAGAGAACAACAAAGTAGGAATGAAGATTCTGTACAAAGCACACCACCTAGAAAAGAGCAACCATTAAACGTTAGTCCGGTAAGATATTCTAATCTTAAGAATACTGAAAATGAAATGAATTTAATTAATAAGAAATGCCACAGTTCTTTCAAATGTCATTCACCATTTAAATCACCTGTTGTTACAAAAACGAGGAGGCTTATTAATAGGAATAAAATTGAAAAAAAGACTTTATTTGCAGTAAGCGGAAGTTCGCCTGTGCAAGTGTATCCTTAAGTTAGACAACTAGATTCGCGCCAACGCGAATGTTTTATATTTAAGAGGAGAGATTTGCTCCCGGTAATTTTTAGCTTTATATAAGGTATTGGATATTTGCACTGGCTATAAAACAAACCTAAGTAATAGAATAAAGTTTAGAATCTCTATACTGTGTAATTAAAAAGGTATTAATTAATTCTATTATCAAATACAAGGAAAATGAAAATAAAGCGTTATGGATATATATATTCCTTCAAAGATGGATAAAAATATTAATCAAAAATATTCATAAACAATTTAAAGTTTATAATGTATGATAGCAATTTTTAAATAATCTCTTAATAAGATAATATCAGATTATTATATTTTGCATATATATATATAGACGGTTTATATCCTTTCATATATAATTTTATAATTATATTTATATTTTGGAAAATGATAAGAAATATTTATCTTTTGTATAATTATGAAACATTATAACTTTATATTGTCTTGTTAATGTGACAAATTATGAAGCTTTAACAGCTTGTTATTGAATTTTCAATTTGTTTTAACAGAAACAACATACAAATACTTATTTTGACAGACTGAAAACAATTTTGTTTTTTGGAAAATTTCTTTATCATTTAAAAGGAAGGTCATAGAAAAAAAATTTATGAGACTATTTAAAGAAAATGTTTTTCAAAAATAATTCATATTTTGTTTATTGTGTTTGATAACAGAATTTCTATTTTTTTTTACTACTATTGGTTTTATTATTATTTTGGACTAAACATGACTGATCGCTGGATGACTCCATTCTTGGATACTGCTGTTGCTTACTCTCCATTTACCGATGCAAGAAGATGGTTTGATGATATTGATCGTGCTTTAATGTCTTCCAGATACTGGGCCAACAAATCTCTTGCTGAGGCACAAAGATTTGGTGAAGCATGTCCAGAAGTTGTTGACAATGAAAAAGAATTTAAAATTAAGATGGATGTTTCTCATTTTGCCCCAAATGAGTTGAAAGTTAATGTCAAAGACAATATGCTTCAAATCGAGGGACAACACGAGGAGAAATCTGATAAGCATGGAACTGTTAGTTTATACCACAATCAATAATGCCATAATTAATTATATTTATCTATTTTTAGATTCAAAGAATGTTTGTAAGAAAATATAAACTTCCAAAAGGAGTCAGAGAAGATAACGTCAAGAGTGAGCTCTCCAAGGATGGTGTTCTCACTGTTGGAGCTAACAAGCTTGCAATTGAGGGTGCCAAGTCCATTCCCATTGAATTTAAACAATAAAATTCTTCTTTCTATTATGTATATTTTAAAACATGTTGTTTATAGTAATTTTTCTATAAATATTATATGTATCTGTATCATTTTTTTGTTATATTTTAATTCCTCTTTCTCAAATAACATTTACATAACATTGACTTTGATTTAATTGTTAAATTGTGTCTTTTCTTCCTATTAAATTTGATGAGAAACATTTTGACTTGTGGTATCAGTATATATTTTCTCTGAAAAATAAAAAAGTTTGTAAACATTGTTAAATTCCTTTATTAATATATGGGATAAGAAGTTCTCCATTCAAAATATCCTTTATTCTCTTCCAAATGGTTGTGTATGTTTTTTATTTAATTTTTTTCAAATAGAAGGGTAAATTATCTTTTTTTTGGTTGTAAACAATGAATATATATAATATAGAATACTAAAGAATGATACATTTTATATATTTTTAAAACTCAAAAATATTATATATTTTTTATAAGTGTTATTTTGTATAAAGTTTGGTAAGTATGGACAAGATATCTCGGGATCCGGTATCATCACCATTTAGTGAAGCTAAAAGATTTTTTGCCAATATTGATAAATTAATGGAGACTCCATTATATTGGACACATTCAAAATTTAGTGATAAACATGAGATTGACGATAAGAATGTTGAAATAAAAGATAATAAAAAGGATTTTTCTATCAAAATGGATGTTTCCAATTTTGCTCCAGATGAACTTAAAGTTGACATTCATGATGGATGCCTTATTGTTGAGGGAAAACATGAGGAAAAAAATCATCAATATTCTTCGGTAAGAGAAAAAATTAATATTAATAAATTCACATTTTATTTAGGTTAAAAAAACTTTTGTTAGAAGTTACTCTCTACCACATGGTGTTAATGCTGAGGATATCTCAAGTGAACTTTCTGATGAAGGTGTATTAACAATTCATAAAAAATCTTCTTGTGTTGACAATAATAACATTAAAATTATTCCCATTACATACGAATGATAGAGAATTTCAATTATATTTTTCTTCTTATCTTTATTTTGATTATATTCATCTAAAAAATACGATGGAGATTAAAAAACTAAAATTAGGACTATAAAATTACAAATTCTGCAGGAAGTAATATGTGCTTTATAAAATCACCATACACAATTAGAAAAGATATTGCTTTTTTTATATTTTAGGAAAAATTAAAAACAATTTCAAAAACCAATTTGTAAGATAATTTTTTTCCTTCTCTCTAATATACTCAATATATCCATTTTTGCTAATTAAACATTTTTTATCTTTTCCTTTGATATTTAAAAATAAAAATAATTCTTCTTTAATCTCCATTTATTGATAAAAATATTTTTACATCAAAATATAGTTTATCTAATTTTTTCTCTCTCCATTATATTTAATCCTTTTATTTCATTATTATTAATTCAGTCAAAGGTAAAGAAACATTTTTTTTCCTGGAAAAAATAATAAAATATTTGATATTATGCCTTTTATTATTACTGCTTCATACCATATTTATAATTTAAAAAAAAATTCTTGTTCTTTGATGTAGAATAAAGTTAATGATAAAAAAATATATGTGTATTAATATTTCTCAAAGAAATTTTTTTTCTTAAAGCTCTCATGTATATGATGGAAGAAATAATAAAATATTAAACGTCAATGTTACTAAAAAAAAATTGGCATACCTTTAAAAATATTATCTACTTTTTTGATCCTTAAGACATATTTTTACTGGTGACGTCTAAATTTTATTTTCTAATTGAAGCTTAATAAATTTTCTATAAATTATACATATACATTTTATATGCTACTCATCTATCAAAAACATATATATCTCTCTCGTTCCCTTGATATCATTTGAATAATAATGTATAAAAAATTATTTTTTATATTTTTATTGACCTTTTAAGGACAAAGTTAATTCATCTTCTTCATTGCTTTAATATAAGTATAATTCAATTCAACCATATTTAATATAAAAAGGAAATAAATAAAAACCTTTCATACGACTTTTCAAAAATATATTATAAATTTTTATAAAAGTCTTTGTACATCAACTTATAAATAAATTACTATTATACCTTAATATTCTTAAAATTAATAAAACGTTTAATGATAAAAAAAATATATTAATTAGAGGTAATTTATATTATAAATTAAGTCTTTTATGAAACCTATTATTAAATTTATAGATTCATTTTTTAGTATTTATCATTTGAAAATTAGTCTTGTATCTTTTCACTTTTGTTCTAAAAATTTTTTAATGCAACATAATCTCATTATGACTAAAATAGAAATAGATAAAAAGCAATATTTTATGACTAATTTTTATTATTATTTAAAATAAAATATTTGTTTATTCTTTTACCTAATTTATTTTATCATAATGTCAAAATTAAATAGAATAAAAATATTAATGTACATTTTATAAATAATAGAACATTTAAATTTTTATTGTTTTAGCATTTTTTAACTATATTTTTATATTTTCAGAAGTTTAACTTGAGAAGTAGTTAAAATATATTTTATTGGTATTTTGTCTTTTTTTAAACAATGGCTGCAACAGCTCTAAGAAGTGGTATTTTAGCTGATTTTAGTGGAAAGTCTTCCAAAATAACTTTATATTCTTCTAAACGTAAGTTTTTTTTTTTCTTATCAAAACATTTTATATCATGTAAAATTCATTAAATATTACATCTTATCATAATGTTTTAACATATGCATATGAATGATCGTATTACATATATAAATAATTCTACTGGCATTAAAATGATACCTGGAGAGAAAAATACTCTTACTCAATTATGAGGCACTTTTTGATGTGTGTTATTAAAATTAAAATTAATTAAATTTACCACATATCACACTCCCACATCTTTAATCCATCCCTTTTCTTTCTATAAAAATCTTTCATTATTCTATCCTTTTTACAATGTCTTGTACTACTTAATAATGTCGTCATCTCATATTATTATATCCTACTTAAATTAAAATTTTATTATTATTCTTTTTCAAATTCTTCCTTACGAATCCCTATTAAATGTTCTCTTTACATCCCTATTAAAAATATAAAATATTTTGCAAAAAAAAAATAAGATTCATCTATTAATGTTTTAATATATTGATAAGATAATGATAATAAAATGGTGAAGAAATCATCACATATAGTAATATATTTTCAACAGATATTATATATATAAACATAAAGATATATCTATTTTATCATTTCATAAAAATTCACAATATTATTTCAAGACTAGAAGAAGAAGAAGAAGAAGAATATGATGAAGAGAACTTAATAGTTAAATGCTAACACATTTCCTATAAATTTTTCAAGATAAAAAAAAACATATCACAGCTATTATAAAACGAGACATATTTTAATTTTAAAAAATCTCTTTTTTATTTTCATCCATTTTTAACATCCCCTTTCTATTTATTATTTTCATTATAATATGTTAAACATCACACTATTTTTTAAAGAAAATCGACAAATGTATACCTATCTCACTTTGATTCCATTTGATTACTAAACATTTAAATACATCTTTTCAACAGAACTTCTTTAACTACCAATTTTCTTTATTTCCTTCTTTCTAAATATATATCTTTTTTGGTGTGCTTTCTCCTACAACCAAATATTAATATATCTTTATATATCTATATCATTATCATCAAGAAAAGAAATAATACTACAAAAATTTTAATTCCAGTTCTAACACATATTATTACATGAATAATATTTAAAACATCTCTACATTATTATACTCCATATCACGTATTTTATATAATACATAATATCACATAAAAATAAATTAAAATAAAAAAAAATATTATATATGTATATTACTTCTTGTTTATTATTATTATGAATTTTAATTTAGCTCTAACCTCAAGACTGAGGCCAGAGGACAATCCAATATTATCAATTAATCAACATCATAACAAGTTAATATATGGACATGGATATGCTAGGAAATTATCAACCGCTTTAGATGCTAGGAAGAAATTTCTCCTCCGACAGGAGTATAGAAAAAAGAAGTTGTTCCATTGTAAATTATCTCTTTCGATGGCTATTTTAGGTTTAATCTTAACTATTATTGATGTTGAAATATCTTCCTTTCAAGGTCATCTATGGTTTGTCTCATTTTGGTTAAGAATTATCGTTATCATTTCAACACTTTCTTTGGATGTTTTTATCATTCTTTATCATTTTTATGAATCAAAAGTAAGTTGTTTTATAACTTATTAATTTTTTTAAAAAAAAAATCTAAAATCATTTTAATTATAGTTAATTGCTCTAGAAGCTATGAATGATAATTGGTCTGTTGGTTGTACAAGAAATCAAATAGTTAAAGTGATAATTGAATTGGTAATATGCTCCATATGCCCTCCAACAATTGAGTATTCCTTTGTCTGGCCAAATTTGAATCCGGAGACCAGTGTCATAATTCCAACATTTAATATACCCCTAAATGTTTTGATATCATTCCCAATGTTTTTGAGACTTTATTTGTTAGCAAGGTATTTAGTTTATAAGGCAAAAATATATACAAAATCATCAACAAGAACTGTTGCTATTCTTGGACAAGTATCAGTCAATTTTTCTTTTGTCATAAAAAGCGCTCTGTTTACTGAACCTATGAAAGTTATTAGCTTAAGTATTCTGCTCTTTTGGATTTCTGCTGCCTGGATGTTAACACAATGTGAAAGATATGCTGGTGAAAATGATATTAAGGCTATTTTCACTTATTGTAATTTTATTTGGTTTGAAATTGTGGTAAGTTAATATTAGTAGGGATACAATTATATTCCGGTGACAGTTAAAATATTTTTTTCTCCTTTTATTTGCCATAAGTTAAAGTGAGAAAAATAGGATAATCACATTTTGTTAATGACGTTATTTACTTTTATTAATAATAATCATCACTTATATATATTATTTAGACTTTTTTTTCTATTGGATATGGAGATATACAGGTAAAAACATATTGTGGGAGAGGGATAGCAATATCAACAGGAATTGTTGGAGCTGTAAT
Source organism: Parastrongyloides trichosuri (assembly GCA_000941615.1). Classification (NCBI taxonomy): domain Eukaryota; kingdom Metazoa; phylum Nematoda; class Chromadorea; order Rhabditida; family Strongyloididae; genus Parastrongyloides; species Parastrongyloides trichosuri. The sequence goes on from LM523269.1 coordinate 12,215, forward strand.
GTCATCTCTGATGACGGTTATTATGGGGAGATCATTGTTATTAACGTTAGCAGAGAAAAGAGTTAATCAAGTAGTTTCGGAGTCACAACTTCAGATACAATATAAGAATGCAGCAGCAACAGTATTACAAAGTATCTGGAGAATAACGAGATGTAGGATAAGGTTGAAAAAAATAGGTGAGTCAAATATTGGTTGTGGTGGTGGGACAGAAAAGAAAATAACATTTCTTCTTAGGATGGAACAGAGAAAATTATTAAGTGCCATCTTAGAGTTTAGAAAATTGCGATGGAGATTAAGGAAGCATGTTGAGAATATAGATGAATTAATTGTTTACAATAGAGTTTTTTCGGAGACTCAAGAAAAAGTACAATCTTTTCGAAGTAGGCAGAATGAGTTGAATAAAAATTTGAGACTTCTCTTTGCCAAAGTGGATGATTTATCTAGTATGTTGATGATAAATAATAACAATAATTAATATACGTGTACTTTGTTTAAAATAAAAGATTATTTATTTAAAGAGAGAGATGGATAAAAAAAAATAATATGATATTTTATTCTCATACATCATTGTTGGAGGAAAATTTATTTAAATGAAAAAAATATTTTGTATCTTTTGATAGACTTATAGGATATCCCTTTTTCATTAAAACTATGCAAGCTTATTTTATATAAAATATATATCTAGTGATAAAATGTAAATGTCTTTTATTATATCACATTTCATTAAATGTAGTCTGTTATCAACTATAAAATTTTTTAAATGTGATTTAATGGTTAAAATTTTGTTTTTAAATATTTATATGAAAGTTGAAAGATTGTATCAATTTTTTAAATAATGATATCATAAAAATGTGACAAATATTGGATTTCTTCATATCAATGTAAGGATTTTAAGGACTTTTAATTTTCTTATCTTAAAAAGACTTAATGTGATTAAAAGTTTAACCATTTAATTAGAAATAATCTTGTTATGTAGTATAACACTTTTTGAAGATATATTTTTATGTACACATAATATATTATATCAAGAACTAATTTATTAATAGTATTTGGAATATAAAGAAGATGACGATAACTTTTCTCATTTGACATTAATTAAGTTTAAAATTTCATTATAATTTTTAATTTTCATATATTTATAAATTTAATGTTTCGTTTAAAGAAAGAGAAATTAAATTTTAATAAATTATCATAAATTTTTTATTTTATTATCATTTAAATTTTTAAGAAGAGTTGAATTATAAAAAAATTTAATTTGAATGATTTTTATGGTATTTAAAAACATCATTTTTTTTTCTCTTTACATTTATATNTTTAAGAGAAATTTTGGATGGGAAAAAATTATCACAAATAATAATTTTAACGTTAATTGTGATAAAAATGCCTTTACAAAGGAGAAGCTTTAAGATTGACTCTGAGAAACCATTTTACACGTGTAAAATATCATCAAAGAGTTCTAATTAATAAATTTTTTTAATTTTAATAATATCAGTATTTCTTTTTATTATACCCATTAACATAACATAATTTTTATATAATAAAAAAAATTTTTAAATTTTATCTAAACATTAATGATAAAAAATAATCTTTTTATGTATATTTTTTTGAATGATAAAAAGAGATATTAAAATTTCTTTGGTTATTATAATTTATAGTTCATTTGAATAAATATAATCAGTTTATCTTTGTCTACATTTTTCCATTTACAATGATAATAAATTTTTTTATAAATGAATTGATAAAGATATTTTGTGTTTTTCTATTCTTTTTAATATTTTATCATTCGTCTTGTGCACCAAAACAAGGAAAAGGTATACTTTCACTTGGTAAAAATCAGAAAGGAGAAAAGATTCTTAAGAAACAAAAAAAACGTAGAAACGTTATTCAAGATGGAATTACACAAACACCTTATCTGGATGGTAGTTTAAAAGAGATGGTTATTAACAAAGAGTTAAATTCTGGAGCCATATCTCAAGGTTCCTTGGATAGTGATAAAGATAAGAAGAAGACTGATGAAGGTAATAAGAATGATAAAAAGTCAAATGAAAAGAATGAAGTACAAAAGAATGGTAGTAAAGAAGAGGATAAAGAAGTCAAAATAATTTATCATGATAATGCTAAGGACATATTAGTAAATAAAAAATCTGTACATAATGATACTAATAGTGGAAGTGAGGGAAAGGTTGTTGAAGATGTTGAGTTTATAAAGAAAAAAGCAAGTGCTTTTGATAAGTTGATGGATAAGAGTGCTGAAAAATCAACTGTCAGTAGAAAGGGACCAAAAAAGGAGGTTAAAAAATCCGAAGATAAGGATGAACATAAGAAGAGTGATGAATATAGAAAAAGTCCTGTTAAAAGGAGTGATGATAAGGAGAAAAATGTTGATGAAAATAATGTTGAGAAAAAGGTGGAAGAAAGGAAAAGAGAAGTAGTGGAAGAAAGTAGGAAAGAAAAGAAAAGTGTTTTTAAGAAAGGATTTGAAAGTGATAGCATCCAAGATAGGGAAAATTTGGATAAAAGTCAAGTAGAATCAGTAACCGTTAAACCATCTGATAATAATGATAATACAAACAAAAGATTAGACAAAAGTCAGTTAGATGATGATAATATAAATGAAAAAAATAAAGAAGTTGTAACAGAAAAAGAAAGAAAGACACTGGGAGAATCAGTTGATAAAATCAAAAACAATTAATTTTTTGTAATATATTTGATTATAGTATAAATATTTATTTAACATTTTAATCCTAAAGCATTAATAATTAAACTCAATAAAATTTATTATTGTTTTAATTTTATATTATTTGTAAGTATTTGGGTATATTTGTCACACTAAAAATAATATTCAAAAAAATATTTTTATAATTGAAATTTGTTCAGCTTTATTATGTAGATAAAAAATTATAAATAAATTTGTTTTGATTATTATGATATACTATATATAAATCCTTATTTATTTTTTTGAAGCACATTAAATTATGAATCTTTTATTTAGCTATCTAACAATATTTTACCTTCTTTGTGTTTATTTGATTCGTGAAGCTTATACTGAATTAAAATTAAACCTTGTTGTAGCTTATGGCGTAATGACTACAACACCAAAAGGTGCTACATTAAAGTATACAAAACATACAAAAAAGCATCATAAGAAGTATAAAACAACACCAAAATAAAAAGTTTAAAAATAATATTTTTTTCTAATAAATTTATTCATATTTTTACGAATATTAAATCTCATCATTCACAAAATGATATTCGAGTTACACAAGACGAAAAATCCTTTTTTAAATACCAATTTTAAAGCAAATTTTCAAAATAAATTTATCTAGTAGTTAATCTGATTTTCTCCTTTGAAATATTAGATATTTCATCACTTATAAAAGTTTCTAAATTATCATTGATAATCGTTTTTAATTTTTTGCCTCTTGTTCTTATTCCTTTGCTTACATTTCCAATAGTATTTCTACTGAACTTAGAAACTGATGACATTATACTTTTTGTTATTCTTCATAGTTGATTGACTTTTTGAATCAGAAAATTTAGACAAAGATTGGCTATATAAAATATCTTGTCTCATTCTTCTCTTCTTACGCTTCTTCTTCTTTTTTAATAAAATAATTGTTGTTGCAATTAAAGTTCCTCTCAAAATTAAAAAAAAAGCAATACAATTCCTATAATAAGAACAATAAAATTTTTTTTCAGAATTTAATTTTGGTTGTATTGTAGATACATCAACAATATTTACCAGAGTTTCAGGAATTTTAATAATTTGTTCTGACATAAATGATGTTCAAATAATTGTCCTATACTTGCATATGACTTTTGAGACATTCAATATTAATGTACTTTTGAAATATATTTTTTGTTTTTAAATGATAAGTTTTTGTTTGATTTATAAATATAACTTCATCCAAATAAAAATTATATCCCTTTAATGAATTGGCGGTAATTTTTTCCCATATATCTTTTTCCAGATAGTTCGAGTATCTACTTATATGTCCAAAATGATACAACTTTGATGGATCTTGTTTATTCTTACAAGTTAATTCATTGAATAGGCCGTTAACATCCTCTTCATATGACATTTCAATGCCACCAGGCATAATGTAATATCCTAAACTCAAGTCCGGTAAAGATGGTTGTTTAACTTTTGCACATATAAAGAAATTTAAATCGTTTTTCCTCAGATAAATAGGAACTATGATGTGAGCTTCATTATTTAGCGGTGTCGTTAACCCATTATGTTTTATATGACACTCTGGAATCAATTTGATTATTCCATTCCTTGAGGCCCATCTAATGTAAGGGCATACAGACACAAAAACATTTACTCCATTGTATTCAAACGTATTCCATATTATTTGATTTCTTGTAGTTTTCAAAACAAATATAACTATATAATCAACGTAATGAATTCTTTCGACTTCATTATTAAGTTCATCTGCCGTTCTCAGATAATCTCGTATAAACAAACCAAAGTCACACAGGTGGATATTAAAGTATGCCGGCATCCTATTGAAGCTCATGTATTGGTGACCCTCGTTGTGAGCTACATTTCTTGTCAAATGGTATGAAGACGATCCTATTATATCCAATACTACGCCTTTTAGAGTAATTTGATTTAGTTATTCTGTCGTAATTCAGTTGAAGTAATTTTACAGGACTATTGCTTTTTATATTGGAAGGCACACCAACCAGCCTTTCAATATTTGATAAATTGTCAATTTCAACTTCTTCTTCAATTTGAGAATTTTCTTCGTGACAATTACCAATGGTATAAAGTCTATACTTAAAGTCCCTTCTGTTAACAGCAATTCATCTAAGACAGGCAAGAAAGAGAACGATCTAGAGAGTGTAAAATAAAAATATTGTAAAATGACTATTTTTCACATTTCTTATTCTTATTAAAGCATTTTACATAAAGGAAAATTTGAATGGTATTATTAACAGATCAAAAACGTCATTTTAGTCTCTTAATTGGATAATTAGTGATATACATAATTTAAAAATATTTAAATCTAAGTGTCTTAAATTTCAATTAATGTAGACTATCTTTTAACTACTTCAAAAGATATATTTAATAATTCCAAGTACGAAAAATTTGTAATTATGTAATTAGTTCTATTTTTCACATAAAAGCTACATTATAAATATATAATAATTTCTTTGGTAACTTATTTGAAGCATAAATAATATTAAAGGAATATAGATTTGTTCCAGAAACATTAATATTCAGATGAATAAATTTTTATTATATTTTTTTCCATGCAATTTTTAGTTATAATGTTTAATTACAATTCTTTTTACCCTCATTAACGTGAGATTTTATGGTTGTACCAATTTTGTTAACATACTTTCCTAAACCAATTGACTGATAAAATTGTTTTCTTAGACTTGTACTTAGATATAATAATCCATAGAGAGGAAAGAATACAATCATACTTTGGCATAATACAATAACTGATAAAGCATCATTTGCTAAGGAAGGATTTTCAAATGAAAATGCCAATGTCATTGTAACTTCAACTATCACGTTTGATGTTAATGTTATAAGTTGAACGATGCAAAATTTTGTCATATTAACATCTGTTTTGTGTATCTTGATGCCTTTTGAATTGGGTTTCAAACTTACTTTAAGTGTATAAATTAAAACAACATTTAAAATGATATTAATTGCCAAAAATATACAATGTGAATAGAGAGAAATATCTAAAATCAATGTATTAACATTTTCATCAGAACAAATAAAAGTTAATCTCCCTGTGTCATCCTCAACATACTCAACATTTGTTGTTAAAAACCTGAAAAAGTATGGAGAAACAATAAATATTGGTAGCATTGGAAAAAAAAATAATTTCCATCCATTCCAAAAACATTTATAATTAGTCGGGTATTTGATAGCGTAATATCTATTGAAAGTTATTATGATAGCTGATAAAAATAATGCTACTCCATAGGATAATCCAAACATGTAACATATACTTGAAAATATGGTTTTAGTAAATCTATTTTGATAAAAATTTTTAAAAACTCCATATTGAGGTAACCTAAAAGAAACATATTCTTCTCCAATATAGATAAGGTCAAAAATTCCATTAAAAATAAAGAGTATATGAAACTCTTTTGAAGAATCATTATCTTTCCGATAAAGTTTTTTGATTAAAAGTATAAGTAAAAAAATATATATTCCGTACGATATGAAATCGAACAATGAAACTATTAACAGATATATTCTTAAAACTATAAAAAATATGTAATTTATGAAAATATTTAAACTTACTAATTGTTTTAGTTGTTTCTGTAGACATATTTAATGATAATATAAAAAAATGGTTGTTTTATAGTATACCTAAATTCTTCCACCTATGATTATTATTTTAATTATGAGATTTTCACTTTAATTAATTTTATCCCGTACAGTGTTAGTCACACTTGTTTTACGCTTGAAAAAATGAATAAAATTAAAAGGTTATAAAGAAATTTCTCATCTATAGTATACATATTTTTCTTGTATTTTACCTGACATAAGTTAATATTAATTGTATTTTAAAATTAATAATTTTTAGAAAATATCAAAGCGTAAAAAATTTTTTACATAAAAGCATTAATGTATATTGAAAGAAAACTCTTAATAAATCTTTAATTTAATATAAAAATTGGATGTTACATCTTTTTCTGAAGGTAAATATATTTTTAGTTTAAATGCTAATTGTAATTTTTAGAAAACAAACTATTTTTAAAAATGATATTATATAATTTTAAATAACTTCCTAAAAGTAATAAAGAATAAAGATAAACAATTAATTTATATAACAAAGCTTAAAAATAAAAATTAATATATATTTATTGAGAAAGCAATTTGTCTATACTTTCTATTTCACTTTTATTAATTAGTTTATAATAGTTATCACTTACTTGGTTAATTTTTTTCATAAGCAACAATTTAATATAATCATCCAATACATGATAGCTATGGTAGTAATCCCAATTATCATTGTAGTTATCTAAGTAACACTGTGTAAAATTATAACTTGTTATATTTAATAATTGATGCCACGAATTGAAAGCATCATTCTTATTAATAACATTGAGTTTCAATCCATGAAGCATAAAATCATTTGAAGACCAGTATGAATTAGTTAACCATACATCTCTAGCCCATTTTCTTGGAGACAACTTTTTTAGAATCTTTATTTTTCCATTATCAAAAGAGAAATAATTATTTGTTTCCTTTGATGAATTATTAATATTGCAAGACTCTTTCATTATGTATCTTGTACATGGAATAAAAGTATTATTATCTTTATAAGATTTTGTATGTACCCATATTTCATAACATTTTAATTTAATTTTTGAAAATTTCTCAGGAATATAATCAAGCAAAGCAAAATGTAATCCCACATTATCTCTACCATCACGACCATATGGATGCAAAAAATCATATTCAGACCAATTAATTAAGAATTGTCTTGAATAATTTGAATTTTTTATAAAAAAAGTNCCTGCAGCTATTTCATGATTAAATATTCTTTCATAGAAGATTATTTCTTCATTACCAATTGGAATATATTTTTCAAGTATGTGATTAGGATTTATAACACCAATGTCAGCATCAAGGAATAAAATAATATCACCATCCTCAAAATTATGTTTAAGATAATTGGCAAGAAAGCAATGCCTTTTGTACATAAAATCTCTTTGTTTACAATTTTTTGTTAACTTCCTATGATAATTGATATTTAATAATGAATAATTATATTTATAATGAGCTGCATAACATTTCACTGTCTTCAAAGCAATATCATAATTCTGGATGTCATTGTTATCAACTACCATTAGTATGCTAATTGAAGGTCGGATCCATAATGGAGATTTATCTAAATAAGAAATACTATTGAAATGTAGATAAATTAATGTAGAAAGAAATATAGTAGATATTAAAAGAATAAATACCTTTTTAAATTTAATATGCCGATTCATTTTTATGATATCAATAAAACATGCTAACAATTAGAAACGCATTTAATTTTTAGATAAACAAAAAATGTTGCATATACATGACAACAAATATATATGTATTTTGTTATGACATTGTATAGAAAAATATCAACAATGTATTACTAATTATTTCGTCACATTTAAGTTTTGTAGAATCAGAAAATGCTTTCAAATAACCTTTAAAATGTTTCTTAAAAAATAAAAAGTTTCAATTAATATTTATTAAAATATACTTAAATATTAATTTGATACTATGGTAGATCAACTTTCTTATATTTGTTTGAAAAGTATGTTTTTTTAAACAATCATTTTCATATGCAATTAAATGCTCTTGAAATTAATCATTTATATAATTGAACAATCCACCTTGTTTCGACCTGATTTAAAATCTATAGATAAATAGTTTAAAATAATATGCAGTATCAACGTTTTATTGTTCATTCACACAAAATGAAGACTCATAATGTTTTATGCTTAAATTTCCATATTTCGCATTTATCATCAGGATTCATTTTGGTACCAACTTTACATTCAAAGGCTTTCGAAAACTCTTCTCTATTGGCGGTAGAAAGAATTACTCTAATATCGTCTGGTAAATGAACAGATCTAGGAGAGGATATTTTTCTTGCTCTTATATAATCACTCATAACAGAACAATATGAGTGAGCAAAGCTGATAAAAAATAGTTGATCGTTTGTATATTTCCTAAATTTTTTCATTCTATTTTTTTCAGCTCCATACATTTTTTCATATTTTTTATAAGCTTTGTAAGCTAGTTTAATACCACTGTTATCACTTAAATTTTCACCATACGATCGACTTCCATCAATCGTCAATGAAGGAAGTTTGGAATCCGGTTTTTCATATTGATCAATTAAACATTGTTTCTTTTTTAAGTATATCTCCTGTGAATAGTCAGATAACAATTGACCACGTGTGGCTTCTAAAAAGAAATTCATTCCTATACCATCGAAAGCATGGAGCATTTCATGACCAATGGTACCACCTAGACCTCCAAAAATCATTGACGTCATATATTTTGGATCAAAAGTTGGTTTCAACAAATATCCTAGAAGGATGTGAACTGTATTATCTATACGATAATAATAAGCATTTGGTTGAAGAATATCTTCTATATAGATAGGCATATTATGAGTTCCCATTTTTGCGTCCATTAAAATAGAAAAGATTTCTGTATAATATGTTATATTTTCATAAGTATGGTCTGTTTTGTATACCAAAAGTTTGAAGAATTGTTCAACATTTGATAAATTATGGTATGGATCGTATAATCTATCATAGAACTTTATTCCATTAAGTTTTTTTATCATATTCTCTTTACTCTCCTTATCAAGCCATTTCTTTTCTTCAATAATTTCTGCAAAGTTTTTTTTCATAATTTGAAACATCCTATTAGCTATCTTATAAAGTTTGGTTATTTTTTCTACACCAATAACATCCTCTATTATTAATGGATTTTGAACAAACATGAATACTCTTTCAAAATCTTTTTCACATTTATTAAAAATGCCCTCAAAATTAAAATAATAAGAAGAATTACTTAAATTATGTGTGATACATTTCTTATATCCATATTTCAATGTTTCCAAAGCTTTTGAATTATGATACTTCTTTCCAAACAAGTATTTATCTTAAAAATATTATATATACATTTTAAAAGATAACTTACCATAAAATAAATTATTAAAGTAGTAATAAGATTCTGCAGTAAAATAAATATAGGGGTTAAGAAATGTATCAATCGTATCCATCCATTTACCGCAGGCAAATTCATAAAAGTCATCACAAGGATCAATTTTTTCATTCAATGATTCAGTTAGAAGTTCTTCTATAAAAGTAAAATTTGTTACATCTCCAAATGTTGAAGTACAAAATGAGGTGGAAGTAAAGGTAATCAAAAGGAATGCTATTTGCTTCATTTTTAAGTATTCTTTTTTTCACGAAATGTATGCTTAATTGTGATTGTTAGCATTTTAAATAGTTGTTAATATTTGAATTTTTAATAATAACATTAAAATTTTGGAATTATATGTATTTACTTCAAGGAATGAGTTGATTTTTACCATCTTAACGGGAATGTATACTTGTGAATCAGTAATTATGTTTAGTGATGAAATATCGTGACAGAAACATTAACTTCTATTAGAAATATATATTATTGTTTATGTTATGAAAGAATGTTGATTAGTTAATACTATAACAAAGTGTAGCATATAACGTGTAAGCTTGTATTTAAATGTTAAGGTAAAATATCACATTGTATAAGCATTTTTCTATGAATCATTTAATAATACCATTCAAATGTTTCACTTACATTTTCTATTAATAATATCTAATCCAATTTTTTACTAATATATAAAAATTCTATATTTAAATTTATTAATTTCATTTTTAAATTTTCCACCCCATTATAAGAGGAATTAATTATAGAAGTTAACACAAGTACCAATTAGATATTACATTTCTGGGAAACCAATTAACTAGTGAGGAATATATAATTTAATCATATTATATAACTTTGTTAATTAAATGTTTCATTTTTAATTTTTTTGCAAAATAAAATGCTTATTTTTTTAAATGTCACGATTTAATATTTTGACAACTGCTCATGAAGAATTTTTACATACAGATTTTGTTAAGTATTTAACTCCAACAGTTGTAGCTTTACTTGTAAATTCATTAATTTTATTTCTAACAGTATTTTTTCAACCATTCAAAAATGAAAAATATGTCAAAAATATTGTTCTTTTACAATGTATCACTGGTGTGTTGTACAATTCATCAATAATATTTCGGTACCTTGTTTACCTAGTAATGTTGTCAACTAAAGCACAAGTTTCAATTCTTGTACCAACACTTCTATTTGAATTACATATCTTTCTATACAACTTTAATTTCTCAATTCCCTTTATACTGACTTTCTGGAGATTTTTAATGATCATTTATAATTATAATATGAAAACTATTCAATTATTAATACTATTTTTTTCTACAATGTCTCTAAATATCTTCACAGTTATTTATATAATATTCTTTTGTGATGCAATAGGAGGGAATGATTTATTCACTGCCTTCTATGTTACTGATATGCCAACAAAAAGTATTGTTCCTTATCTGGATATGGCACCACAAATCATTGGTTCAGTCTTAAGCATCATAATGAATTTTATAATTCTATTAAAAATAAAAAATCATAATAAGACTATTTATAACAAACAAATTAATTCAAAATCTGAATTTAGTTTGACATTAAATATTATATACAATTCATTTATGCCATTATTCTTTATTATTCTTGTCAACCTTGTTTATTACACTGATGTATTTGGTAAGTTAATTGATAAAATAAAATAATGTTTTATATCATAACATTCATTATAGATGAGGCAGCATTAAATTTTTTGATTCCTTTTTACGCTATTCTGGAGATTTTTTATAACATTACTTGTCCAATATTTTTAATATTATTTATTGAAGTATACCGGCAATATTTTATCAACAAAATTTTGTGCAAAAACATTATTGTTTCAGTTAAATCATCAAGAGTATTTCTTACAAATAGGAATGTTATAAATTAATTTTTGTTTTATTTTCTAACAAAGTATTCAATTAATTATTAATATTTTATTTTTAATTACATATTTTTTTTACTAGTATTAATTTGTTATTATAATAAATTATCAAATGTTAACAGGCATCATATGTTAAGAAGAAGTGTTTATTATGCCATTTAATCTTTCAATTGTACTAAATTTTTAAATAAAATTTTGTTAATATCTATTTTTCATTATGAATTATCAAAATGTTTCTATAAATGATATTATGGTATTTGGGAAGTCAACAAATTTTGAGAAAAAAATGTTTCAAAAATATAATTTTTATGATATAATAAAAAAATATTTAATACAGTATTTATTTCAATTTTGACAAATTCAAACCAATGATAAGATGACACATTATTATAAATAAAATTATTTTTAAAGTTATAAATTTTATAGCATTGAAAAAATAACAATGTTTTTTAATTTTCTTGATATTTAAAGAATCCATTTTTGAAATAAAATATATCAAAGTTTCAAAATGAATTTTAATATTATTTTGGCAATTTGTACATTCCTTGCTATATATATCATTGGGATTCAAGGAGATGAAAAGAAACCTATGACGACAGCTTGCAAACACTATTGTATGAAAATAAAAAGAGGATATAATCCAATACCTCCACCAGAAGAATGTACTTGTCCATCTGCTGCTAAAACAACAGTTAAGCCGTCAACAACTAAAAATCTGGACAAAAATAAAAGTGTCAAAGATTCAACATCATTATCAACAAAATTGGGAGATAAGACGACTATTGGTTTGGGAAAAACAACTGTTACGCTTAAAAAGATAATGTCGACAAAATTGGAAAAAATGATAAGAAAAGATTTACAAAAAACAACTGTTAGAACTGAGCAATCGACATCTAAAAATATAGACTCAAAATCAACTGCAAAGTCCCTCCAAAAATTAGATGTTAAATCAACTGTTAAACCATCAGGACAGCCATCAATTCAATCTAAACCATTATCAACTTCTAAGCCGACTGTCAAATCAACGAGTGAAAAAGGATCATCATCTCAAGCACAAGGAATAACAACATCTCAAAAACCAAATACAAAATAAAAGACGTATTANAAATCAACTGTTAAACCATCAGGACAGCCATCAATTCAATCTGGACCATTATCAACTTCTAAGCCGACTGTTAAATCAACGAGTGAAAAAGGATCATCATCTCAAGCACAAGGAATAACAACATCTCAAAAACCAAATACAAAATAAAAGACGTATTAGGAAATATGATGATATTAAATAAATAATTATAAAATTTATTTTGATCCTTTTTTCTAAAAAATCTTCTTATCAATAAAGGTTTCATTTTATAAAGCTATTCATTTTGTTTATAATTATATCAATAGTTAATTGTTAGATTGTGTAATTTGATGAAAAAAATACTTATATTTTAAAAATTATAAGAAATTTTGTTAATTACAAAAAGTTGAAACTACGATCAAATACTTATTATTTGTTATAAAAAAATTATTGATAAATGTAAACTGTAACCAATTGAATTTGAACTCATACTTATTATATTTAAATAAATAATTTTTTTTAATTTAACATAAACTTTCAACTGTTTTTATAAAAATAAAAGATTTTAAATTTATTTTATTACCACATATTCCTTTAAAATAAACAACTTTATGATTAAAACAATTATAATATTGTCAATAAAAATAAAATTATTAATAATTTTGTATAATTTAAAAATATATTTTTACAGTAATATTATTTTTTTCATTTATATCAACCAATTATAAAAGGACACCTTTATCAATAAAGTTGTTTTTAAAGCTATAAATTTTATTAATTCATAAAAAATGATAATTTTATTCAATTTTCTTAGTATATAAAGAACATTTTACAGAGGAATAAGCATACCAAAATTTAAATATGAATTTCAAAACTATTCTTACTATCCTTGTTTTCCTCATTGGAGCAACAATTGTTGTTCAAGGAGATGTTAAGAAAGGAGATGTTAAGAAAGGAGCTGTTCCTCAAGTAGCAACAAAAAAACCTGATTCAGTACCACCAAAACCAGCTCCAGTTCCACCAAAATCAGCTCCAGTACCACCAAAATCAGCTCCAGTTCCACCAAAATCAGCTCCAGTTCCACCAAAACCAGCTCCAGTACCACCAAAATCAGCTCCAGTTCCACCAAAATCAGCTCCAGTTAAACCAAAACCAGCTCCAGTCCAACCAAAGAAGGATGAGAAAAAAACAGTAGTAAAAAGATCTGCTCCAAAACCAGCACAACAACCTGTTTCTCCATCAAAAAAACCTTTAGAGAAGCCTACAGATAAGGTTGGTGCTCATCCAAAGGGAACTGATCCAAAACAACCACAAAAAGAAGCAAAACCAGCAACTCCAAAAAAGTTGTAAAAAAAGATTAAGTTTTTAAAATATCCATTGAAAATGTATAATTAAAAATTTTTTCTTTTTTAATTTTACTTTCATAAAAAGGTTTCATTTCATAAAGGTTGCTTTTATTTGTTTAATTGAGTATGTATTTTTATTTAAGATTACAGTAAAGTTGTTTTATCCTCATAAAATGTAGCTAATGCACCAAAGTTGAATTTTTTAACTTTATCTAGTATACAAATAATAAAAAAATTTTCATTTTTAACAATTACGCTTCATTTCATTAGATTATATTTTTTATAATAACTTTTTAATCGATTTTGTAATATCCAAGTATTAATTAGTTAAAATTGATCATAATGTATACAAAGTTTTGATCGTATATGATATAATAAAAAATATATCATATACTTCATACTGTATCATATTTAAAAAAAAACAATACTGTTAATAAAGTTATTTAAAAATAATAAAAATATACTTTATATATATTAGTCATTGGGCTTTTGTTATTTAAGAACAAGGATGTTAGAACCGAATTTAATTATCAGATTAAGTCGGCTCAAGTCAAGCTGAAAAAAAAATTGGCTTTAACATCCTTAGATTATATATCCTATATGCTAGAAATAGTTATTTCTTCTGGGCCTTTTCTTATACTTCTTCAAAGCTTTCTCATAGATATCTCCCAGCTGTCCATTTGCCAACCCCGAAGCCATATACAATATATTTTCTATTCCATCTATCTTCATTGTACTCCTTTCTTCGATATCATCTGAAATATTAAAAGATAAGATAATGAAATTATAAAAAAATAGACATAGTCATTAATAACATAATGATAACAAAAAAATAAACAACAAGACAAAACACAAAATATTATCAATTATAATAATTATATACATTCTATATGCTAAAATAGCCATTTATTCTGCATCCTATTCTTTTACTTCTTAAATTCATTCAAAAATTGCTTCATCAATTGATTGACTAGCACCATTACTACAGCTTACTCCACTATACCAAATTGAGTTCAGAATCGCCAATTGCCTCTTACCACTTCCAGTTGAATGTGGTAGCATCAGTAGCATATTGATAGATTCATTCAACGAATCTGGTAATTCAGCTCTTCAGACAGGGCTGTATTTCTTAATATTCAGTTTCATTTTTTTGAATACATCCTTATAAATATTACTTATATCAGCTCCAATTTTGAAAATACTCCTTTCTTTACTTCTGATGCAAGTATTGTAGCACTTTCAATCCAAGAAAGCGTTATATTTGTTCCTCCAGTTCCTATCTCTTTTGCATTCAATTTCTTCTTTTCTAAAATAAATTGTTAAAATTTTAATTAGTGGAAAAACTTACTCCTATTCTGGTACAATATATGACCTAGAGTCAAAACCTCTTCCAGAAGGGCCTATTTCTTTATCACCATTTAGTTTCGGCATTCTTACACTCCAGCCGGTAAAAAGAAAACATTGAAAATATATTCATTTTTCAACAAAGAATGAACACAAAGTACCTCCTGAAATATTTCTCCAAAGTTTCTTTCGTTGGAAAAGCCAACAAAATTTTTGCTATGATTTTGAACGCCAGGAAGTTATATCTTTAAATTCTATTAGAACAGATATATAAAAGCTATTCACAATAGGCTCAAATCTAGGTTATCGAAAATAACAATATTTTCATTTTTATCATTCTAACGTCTAAAAAATTGATTATCGAGATATTATATATGAAATTAAAATTCTTCCAATATTGGTAGATATCCACTTTTGTATATGTTCAATCCAAATACCAACAATGTGAAAGCTCTATAGAATATTCATGTGTACATGATTATAGTGAATACAATAATCAATTGTTAAGGAAGAAATTTAATTGTATTAATAAGGAAGATGGATATTATGGCTTTGGAAAGTTCTACAATGATTTATATGGGTGCTATAAAAGAGAATTTTTCTATTACAGTTGTGAAAAGGGTTTGTACCTTAATCTAATATCCCATTATTGTAAACATCTTATACCTTAGAAAGTTAAAGAGAAGGATGAAGGTTCATTATTTAGAAAGATAACTTTAACTGAATTTGATTGAACTCATGTTCCACGTGGTGTTTATATGTTCGAATCCTCATATGTATACTTTTCTTGAATACCTAGTGAAACTAATATGAGAACATATATAATTAGAGGACAAAATTTTGTATCACTACAACTGAAATGTAATAGATATATAGAAGATATTTCAGTTGAACTGATAACACGTTAAGCTAGATGCACTGATAAAGATTTTAATTGGCATATACTCAATATTGCCCTACTAGAGAAAATTATGACTAAAAGTTAATAAAAGTGTTTATCATAACATATATGTGTTATCAGTGATAACAGTCATGATAATAAAGTTGTTACTGATATGATACGTAGTATCAATTACCTAATTATATCAACTTCCTCTAAGTTACTTATCCCTATTATATAACTTATTCCCATTATGC
>LM523270.1:0-28259 GCA_000941615.1 Parastrongyloides trichosuri
AACTATTGTAATGATGAAAATTATAAACAATTCTTAAGTGAGATGTGCCCAAAAACATGTGGTAAATGTTTTCCAATTGGTAAAACTACACCTTTTCCAACAAAAATTCCAATAGGAGTAATTGAAACATGTAAAGATTCTGGACCAGATTGTGAAAAAGATATTGCTTTGTGTTCATCAAAAGTTTATAAAGATCTGATGAAAAGAATCTGCAGAAAAAGTTGTAATTACTGTTAAACACCTTACAAAAACTTAATTTATTTATCTTTTTCTTTTGATAAAAAAATGTTGTCGAATTTTTCATAAAAATTCTGAATCGATATTTGAATTTGTTAAACATTAAAAGCTATCATAAAGCCTGACATATTTGTTGAACCTTCGATTATTTCATCTACTTTCTCCATTATTTCAGTTTTACTCGAAAGAGGTTTCTGATCATTTGCTTCTTTATATAAAATAATGCAATAATCATTCACTTTATCTTTTCCACTATAGAAGACATAAGCTTTATTAGATTCTGATTTTAAGGCTACAAAATCAGTAAAGTTACGTGTTAAGCATAATCCTTTTGTTCCTGGATCTTTCAAGTGCTTAACTTCAATTCCGTTTTCATTAAAACATAAGTTTTTAGATGCAACGGTGCAATTTGCTAAATATATTTCAATTTTTTGACCATTTCTTGATGTAATATTGTATTTGCATTTTACATCACTATGTAATATAAGATATGACAAATCTTCTCCCGCAATTAATTGCGTATCACCACATATATAACTTCCTTTATTACTTAATTTTTCGCAGTGTTCTCCTTCAAATCCATCTGGACAAAGACATTCATTGCAATTGTTTGGATTGGGATAACCACCATTTTCACAACTTTGCTTTTTTCTTAATGAGCAATTATTATAGCAATAAAGATAGTTTATTAATTTAACGTCATTAAATGTGATATTATATTCTTGACCCATCATATATCCATATTCCGATATATTTGCCTTAAGTGTAGATTTACCATTCAAACTATAATATGTTTTGTTTGGATGTGTTAAAGAGCCATATTCATAAGATGTATCTTCAAAAGAATATTGCTCTTCTTTTTGTATATATATGCTAAATCTATCATAAAACTTTTGATTAGGATTCCTTTGATAAATATTTCCATTATTTCGTGTATCATTTTTGACATTTTGATAAAGAACTTTTATATAATTACCTCTGTCTTTACGCTGGTGTGTTGGAATAGCCCCTAATGCAAAAAGGGTATATTTTAATATGCAAGTTGTTTTATCTAAACAATTGGTGGCTAAGTGAACTTGAGAAATATTATTCTTTATTGTATTATTTTCATTGTAGGAATTAGGTTCTTCAGTCTTATCATATATTAAATAAGGTTCAAAATCACTTCTATTAATTATTCCTGTTCTACCACTAAAGTCGACTTTTTCAAATTTCAAACACGTTCTTTTCTCGAGAATATCTAATGCTTCTTTTATTTTATTTGTACTATTTGTTAATGTAATATATCTGTAGTATGTTGGAAGTTGTGAATATTTACGATTAAGAATCTTAACACATTTATGACTTGTATTGAAGCCTAATCCAAAAAGTGTATAACCTAATATACATGTTATTGAAGTTGAGCAAACTTCATCTAAATTAATTCTCGTAGAAGGAGATTTCCCGTTAGTATTTACATAATATGATGTGCCATTATCAGACATGATGAATGTCATATAAGGACCAATATTTTCAAAATCAATCAATCCATTATCAGGAACTTCTAACTTTTCAAATTTTAAACGAGAGCAGTTCTGAATTATATTCAACACCTTTTTTATATTTTTTATTTTTTCTCCGTTTAAATAAAGCGTGAAATATTTATATGTTCCTTCCAATTCTGACCAATTTTGATTTACAGCTTTTATGTCAATATTCTTTATTGTCCCATGAATTAAATCATTATGGCTTTTTACCTTCTTCCCATCAATATGGGAGTACTAAAATTAAAAATGTTAAAGTTAAAGATTTACTTACGAATAATAAGATGAATATCAAAAAAATTATCTTAGAGAAGTAAAGTAACATGTTATAAAACAATTTTAAAAAATGATGGAATTTTCTCTTTTTATACTATTTTGTATTGACCAAATTTTTGTTTTAGACAATAAAAATGAACATCAATATGATAATATTTAAACGAATGTTAATATATTACAAAGTTGTATTTTAAATTGCAAAAATATAATTTGATTTATTTTTTATGATATTTTATACAAATTATATCTATATGTAAATAGTGATGATTAAAAACCATTTTTTAAAATTAATTTTAAAAGAGATCTTCTTGATTAGTAAATAATCTCTGATTATATAAATTTTTAAATATTTATACAAATTCTAAAATTATCAAAGTGTTAATTTGATTTTTAATATGAAAATTCATATAACTTCAAAAAAAATGGGCCTGATAATGAAAGAGAAAATGTTTAATACAAAAAGTATTTAATCAATTAAATTTAGCAAAATGTTAAATTTACTGTTGGATATTGTATAGACCCAAAATTTGCTTTTTGATATGTTGAAACATTGTAGTACCTATTGTTATGAAAACGAAGGTGGCACATGTATAGTTTAGAAGCCGAAAACCTTCAATGAAACCTGAGTGAAAGGTATACATTGAGGAGTCTCTAAAAAGACTCTCTAACGTAGTAAAAAATCAACACCAACATTTACAATAATATAACGTCCCAAGCCATGGAAGCAATAGAATGATCTCAAGATGGAGTCGGCAACTGTAATTAAGTTTATTCTAATTACATCGTTTTCACGATTGGCTTCATTCAATGTTAGGAGTAGAAAAGGAAAACTGTATATATTCGTATTCTAAGATTGGAACAAATAATTTTACTACTTTTCTTTAAACAATAATGCCTGTTGTCATCCATGAGATTATGAAATTATTGATGAATGCGTTCAACACTTTTACACTATAATAATTATAGAAATATTGTGATGTTTGAATTAAAAATTTATAAAAATTATTCTATTTACACAGACCTGAAAGTGTTAAATTTTCTTTTACAATTTACCTAATTTTAATGTAACACTTTTTCATGCATGTGTATAATAATACGTGAAAAAATCGAAAAAAAAGGTAAACTGTCACAATTTTTTTATTATAATTTTTAAGTGATAAACTTTTCAAATATTTAATACCACTTATTGGTTTAATAAAATAACCTTAAAAGAATAAATATTTCACACAATTAAAGTTTTATTAAACTAATTTTTTGATTAACTACGTTATCAAAATCAAAATACAATAAAACAAACCAAACTTATATGGAAAGACTGGTTATACAATTTTTAAATGAAAAATAATTGACCAGCTGGTAATATTTTAAAGAACAACACTATTTTTGAATTATTTTACTTCTCATTCCTTTTTAAATGATATAAAAGGAAGATGAAGGATGGTAGTAAGTTATTATTTCTAAAAAGATTTATTGATAATATTTTATTTTTATTGATGAAAATGATTTTTAAAGGTTTACTTTTTATTATATTTTACCATGTAAATAAAGTGTATGCCGTTGGACTTTTTGAAGCTTGTGTTTATAGTACTGATTGTAAAGTTGGTTTCAAACCAGCATGTGTCAATATCGGAAATAAAAATTTATGTGTAGAACAGTGTGACGACGGAGAAGATTTATTTCAGTGCGGTATCGGAAAGAAATGTAATTTAAATTCTATGGATGTTGATGGAAATACAATTAGATGTTGTGCTACAGAAATTAAATGCTTATCAATGAAAGAATGTACAAAGAAAGGAGAAGTATGTAGTCCATATTCATTAACTTGTGTACCTTCATCAATCCCAACCACAACTATCTCATCCACATTTAGACCATATCCACTAATTGGTAAATGCATTGATAAAGGTTTTATTGGTACAAATGATTGTTCAGTGATAAAAGATTTATGCCTCAAACCTATATATAAAGATTTTATGCAAGAATATTGTGCTAAGACTTGCGGGTTTTGCCGCGAAAAAGAGATAACAAGTGAGTGCGATGGAGCGTCTTGCGGAAACAATACTTTTGAGGTAAAATTGAAGAAAGAATTAGTGGCTTACATAAAGGTACCACCAAACTTTTAAAAACTATCTATAAAAATTTTTTAATATAATAATTGCTTTAATAAATATTAATATAGAAAAATCACGTTTCTGCAAAAAAATATAATTTATTTTCTTCTTTATAACTTTGATAAATATATCGTATAGATTGATTATTTCATTTGGTAATTTTGTTTATGATTGTTAAATATATTTTACTAATTAATAATGTCATTTTAACAATAATACTTTAATTTATTAAAATTGAAATTCAAGAAGAATATATAGATCCCAGAGGACAGTTTAAAAAATATGGCCAAAAAACGATTGTTTAATTAAATTTTATTGGCACACTCTAATAAGACAATAATTTATTTGAAAATATTTAATTATAATTGGTAATATACATCCTTTCATAATAATAATTTATTTATTAAATTTTATAATATTCCCTCAACAGATTATATCATTTTTCATAATATTCCTTCTAAAAGGAAACATATTTTAAGAAAAAGAATAACGTCATTTCCTTATTTCTCAATGTCTTAGACATACTTATTTTTTATTACCCAATTATAATGCCACACAAATACGCTGTTATCATTCTTTTCGATACCTTAATAATTTGTTTCATTTCATCAAAACACTATTAATATCAATGTACTTTCTATTTATCGCCACTTTTCGGCTTCTATTGTCATCATTTCTATTCAAATAATTTATGTGTATATGTAAAATATATTTTATTGACTAGCACTTTTATCCAATGATATCATTTTTATACATATCATGAAATAAAAAGTTATCTTTCATTTATAATTCATAAAACATAATAAATTTTTTATTTATTTTGCACGTCCACAAACAATTTCTGAGAATGGAATAATAATTAATGAAAAATTTTTATTATCATATTTTCTATTTCAAAAAAAAAAATCACAAATCTTTTTAGTACTAATAATGGTAATAAACAACAAGAAATATATATATTTAAAAAAAAATCTAAATCTCTAAATGGATGATAATATATAGTCACAAAAAAATTACAATCAAAAGTTCTATAAAATTAAATGTTAATTAATATTTATATATATAAGAATACAACTTTCGTTATGTTTCCTATTGCATCTGTCCTCTTCTTCTTTCATATATATAATTTTCAATCCATTTATTAATTAACGATAAAAAAAAATTCTCTTTTTAAAATTAATTTTTTCTTGTTTAAAAAAAGGTTGTTAAAGGATGATGAAGCCCTCATTCAATAAAAATATATTGAGGGGGTACACATAAAAATAATTTCAAATGCACTAAATTAAATTTTTTTTTATTTTTCAAATCGGTTTTTCGAAGTGTATATTAAAAAATGGTGATGGTTGTCTAATCTATAGCTTTTTTTTTGGTTGGTTCATACATATATATTTAAAAATAATTCATAGTTGGAAATTTTTTTGTTGATTTTTTTAAGTAAATAATATATATATTTTGGAGATATATATAAACTTCATTAGCAGATTTCAAGCAATAATGTCTTGAGGCAACAATCTGAAAGAAATTTTGTTGAAAAAAGTAAAGAGGAAAAAACAGTGTAAATAGAGAGTTGATAATTAGTGTTTGAAAGAGGTTTTTTTTTGTGTTTGAAAATAAAAATGTGTATGTAAGAGTCTAAGGAATGATTTGTTTTCACTTTTTTAAAAAGGATAGCAATAATCTTTTTTTTTTGTAATTTAAAGGAAACGGTAAATGAAAATTTTGTTAATAAGATTAAGGAATTCACTCTTTATTAGCAGCATACTTTTGTTCTCTCTTGTGCTTTGGTTTTGGACCCATTCCCCACTGAAAATAAATGGATTAGAGATTATTTGAAGATGATAAGAAATAATTTTTGTTTGATATATATTTATATGTAATATGAAGTTTAAAAAAAGTACGTTTTTCTCTCTACTGTAAATATAATCTTTTGTTTATACAGTGTCTACTTTTCTTTTTGAAAAATATTAAATGAATGTGTAATTTTATCTGATAAGAATAAACAAAAGTTAAGAAGTATTAAGTAAAATAATATCTTGACATAAAGTTATTATATATAAATTTTGTGAATTTTAATTATAAGCTTAAAGTTGTTGCGCAACTTCTTAGATCAGAGTCATTATATTATCACTATTTTAATCATCTAAAAGTTATATTTCTATTTTGCTAGTAGTTATTAATGAGCAAATAATCATCAATGCATAACTATGTATACATCGAATTTTTTTTTAAAAAAAAAGTATAATTCAATAAGTAAATAAAATGAAACTACATTTAAATATAATAAATAAAAAAAATTTTATATATTACCTTAGCAAAAACTGTGCTATCATCATTTTCTGTTACACAACACCAAAGAATGCAAGTTACAGAAATAATGAAAACAACTGAGAAGAAGCATATCCATACAGCAATTGGTGCAAAAAAATCAATGAGATCCAATTTTTGTTTCAAATCAACTGCCATTTTCTTCTGTAAGAATGTGATTAATATAATATGATTGATAAATGATAGACAAAAATTTAATATAAAATAAAGTAATAATAAAATTGGGGGAAAAAAATGTGTCGATTTGTAAGTTAATACATTAAAATATTATTGATAAAATAAATCACATAATGAAAGAGATATACTTGAAGTAAAGCATTATATATAATATAACACATATTGAATAAAAGCAAATGTTTTGAAATAAAATTTAAAAGTATTTATAATCATTCTTAAAAATTATAAATACATTTATCTAACGCTTAAATACAAAATGTCATTTTACTTTAATAAATATTAAACTTTCTTCTTCCAAATGGTACTGTTTCATAGAAAATATATATATGTTTTATTAATACGTCTTAAAAATTCAAAATATTATATATTTTTCATTGCATGATATCAAGATATTACATATAAATAAATATATTTTCTTTAAAGAATAACAAAATGCCACTATCTTATTTATTGAGATATATATATATATATATATTCTAAGAAAGTTGTATGATATAGGTAGAAAATATAATTATATAGTAATCAACGGTGTTAAGAAAAAGGTTTCATATTTAACAAATTATTATACTATAATTTTATGTAAATATAGAAAAGTTTGATAAAATGAAATTTTAGAACTAGAATAAATAGGAACTTTCTTATTTTACATAAGGGAATTATAGTAAATGAGATATTTTATTTGGACCGACAAAAAAATCCATTAAAATATATATTATACATACTTCCTTTACAAAAAATAACAACAACAAATTCAGTAAGATATAGAAAATGAAAACGATATAGACATCTCTATTCTTTTATCAATAAAAATTTTTATATCACATAATCTTTTCATAACTTTTATCTAGAAATTTATTTTGTTACTAAAGATTCTCATCAAAAAACAAATCACATTCATAATTATTCACTTATTTCTTTCCCACTTTCTTATCTTTTAAAAAAATATTATTTTAAAAATTTCATTCTTAAGAATATGTACATATACAATTTTTTTGTAACCTTCATTTAATCATTTTTAAAATAAAAAAAAGAGAGAGAAATTGCTTATTACATGTAAATACCATAGTTATTAGAAATAACATACAAAGTTATCATCAATTCATTTTGAAAAATACATTTAATGATAAAAACTTTTATATATATTTATATTCATTTTTCCTAAAAATTTTATTATAAAAGAAAAGAAAAAATATAATAGGGACTATTAAAAGTTTTTCAAAAAGATTTTGATGTTTAATAAAATAATAGACTAAATATATATATATATATATCTCTCTCAAATGCTTTTGGGAAGAGACAATTTACAAGATAATATTTTTTAATAAACATCTATATTTTAATGATAATATATTCTTTATCGCTCTCTCTTTGCTCTTCTTTTATAAATTCTATCACTTTTTCTCATCAATGTAAAAAGATAATGGTGATATATTAAAAATATTTCTATTGGATTATCCTTTATCAAAGTAATCATGTCATTTTAACAGAGGGAAGAAATTATGCTAAACATAATAATAAATCATTTTATTATTAAGTCCACTGATAAAAAATATTATTCCAAAAAAAGTAATAACATCTTTTTTAATATTTTCTAAAAATAATTTTAACTATCTCTATATGCTATAACTATATATATAACATATGAATGGAGCTATATATATATTTTACTACACTCATTCCACCAAAATGAAAAGGGCCATAAACAAAAAAAAAAGTTAAAATAGTTAGTTAAAAATTTTTGTCAATGTCCATTTAACCAATTCTTCTTAAGCTATATAATAAATTTTTATAAAACATATTTTTGTTATATCTATCTTTTCTGCTCTCTTTTAATATTTATAATAAATACATATACCAAAATTGAGACTACAAACACATATATCTTAAACTTCATCATTACATATATGTATGTAGACAAAAGCATCAAACAAATTTTGATAACTTTATGCCATTATTATATATATATATATATTATTCGTAACTTATATCACTACATGTAACTCCTATTGGGGGGGTATATATCTTGATATAATTATGATATTAAATATTATTAATAATAATGATAAAAATGAATTAATGGATATGATAGTATGTATATAATCAAAAATATGTACGTAATAATATTGGAAGAAGGATTATAAACAGAAGACCAAAAAATTTTGGGGGAAAATTTTTCTATTCTTAAAGGCTGGAGTGGTCTATTAGAATATAAATGTTAGGCTTCTTTGTTAATAGAATAAATATTGAGTTGTATATTAAAGTGATAAGAAATAAATAATTTTTTTATCATAAAGTGAATTATGTCGTAGTAATGGGGAGAATTAAATTGAGGTTTTTATTATTGAGAGGAAAATTAATAAAATGTTTGGTATTAAATTGGAATGGACTTATTATTAATTTAGTTTTACGAGTTGTGATAGATGTAGTTAAAATGTTATAAGATGGTAATAAATTATAATAATAGTACCTCGTAAAAAAAGTCACATATCTAATTATTGGTAAGACGATTTTTTAAAAATAATATAAGAGGTACATAGTGAAGTAATAAAATTTTGTTAAAAAGAAATTAACATATACATATAGATATATACATGTGAAAGAAGAAGAATCAAGAAAAATGGTTGTGAGCATAAATATATGTGAAATGAGGGTTTGCTGGAGAATTAAGTAAAAAAAAAAAGATTTAAAGGAGGGGTAACCAAAATGTGAAAGAAGGGTGATAGGGAATAACTTCCTCTTTTTATAAAGTGAAGACTGTCAAAATATAGGGACCCTAAGTTTATTGATAAATTGTAGGAGCACTTTGTATTAGATGAAGGAAGGAGTGAAGGATGGTATGCTATAAAGTATATGTAATTGTGATCTAAACTATTAATTCCAAAGTATATTATATATGTTAAATATATGCGTTTGATATATACATATTTATAATATTAATGGAATGGGAAAATCATTGGATAGGTCAGTCAATTTCTCATTTTTACACTAGTAATTTGTTAATCTTTATAACAACTTGATGACTTAATAATCTTTTAGTCATATATTAAGATTTCTAAATTAAGAATATATAAAATAACGAATATTGAAAAATAACAAATATTATTTATAAATATATATATATGTATCTATCAAAATTGTTATATTTATATCTTCAATACTATTCATCAATCACACAACAGCTTTAGCTAAAAATTGTTCATTTTTTTTTTGTTATCACTTGAGTATACCTCATATATCGTGAATAAATTTAAACTGTATGTAAAAAAAAATGATGGATATTTAATAAAAATGATGCGTCATAAATATTTATATTGGAAAAAATATCCCATAAATGTACATGTAAGAAATATTAGCTAAGTTGAAAAAAAAAATTGTACAAATACTCACGATAACACATTTTTTATTATACATTTTTATTTGAGAGGGAAATAAAATTTTAATTAAAAAAACAAACAAAATAAATATTTGTTAAGATATATGATTTATTGGTAGTTTAATGAACAACATAAATAGATGAAAGGGTTTCATTGATAAAAAAAAATAATTTTTTATTATAGTTAATTAAAATAAAAAATATTTTTTTACCAATTAACATGTAAACAATCATCCATCTTAATAGCAAGGTTAAGAATAAAGAAATATTTTATACGTATAATTTAAGTTTTATTTATAGTAATTAAAGTTGCTATATATATATATACAAAGGGCGTCATAACTAATTTCCTATTTTAATTTCATTATGAAAGGAAATTTCTATATCACATTTTATATCTATTGAAGGAAAGAAATCATTTTCTTTNTTTGGTAATTAAAATTATATTTGAAATTAAATTTTAAATAAATCAAAGTAATTTTTATAATGGACGATTTTGTAACCAAACAATATGTTGGTATTATAGAGGAACGTAAATGGAAGATCATTTTTTTTGCCGCCAAAAAGATACTTTTATTATCATTGTCTCCCTATAACATTTTTGTTTAAATATTGTTTAAAAACATATTTTAAATATAGTTGAAAATATATATACATATAAGTCTTGCAACATTTTCGATCAAAGAGTAGTATTGTTTAAGAATGACACAATAGAAAATGTTTCATTCTTAAAACATATTTGATGACTATATATTTCTATGAACAGAAATATATTCATGAATAAAAAATGATACAGATAGATGTGTTATGTTGAAATAATTAGTCCACCTACACAAAAGGATGAAGTCACTTTTGGAATATTAAAAAATAACACTTTTTATTACTTAACATTAAAAAATAATGTTCAACATAATATTTATCAAGTTGGAGAGGAAAAAAATAAATAAGATTAAAAATAAATTTTAAAATGAAAAAGCATCTTAAATGAGAATTATATATACATGAATTGTAAAAACAAATACTTCCATAATAATGTTATATTTATCAAAAAATGTTGTACCCACTTTAGTTGATCTTTTTATATGTTTAATTTGATCTTACTAATTTTTAATGACATCATAAAGTTATTTATATCTATTCCTTGATCATTTACAATAAAAAAAGTTGATGTATTAACTTCCGTTTAATATACCATATATTCTAAAATGACATCATTTAATTGCGTTACTCCTTGAAATATTATAAAGTAAGGAGAAAAAACGATTATTATTAATAAATAACAAAAACTTTTCTTTCAAATACTTTATATATTTTAAAAAAAATATAAATTGATAAAGCAATAAAATATTTCAAAAGCATACCATATTTCGTTTCTTTTTTTAAAATTAAAAAATAATTAGAAAGAAGTTGTTTTTGAATGAATAACTTATCCTTCCTCAAGTAAAGCTATGCCAAAAAAAAATAAATATTTTTTTTCATTTACATAAAATCAAAGAATGTTTATATGTTCATTTTTGTTATCTCTTCTTATGTTTGAAGGAAAAAAATAATGTTTCCTTATTTTAAATATAATAAAACATACAATATTTTTTTGTTAAAATATTTATGTGATAAATGTTTCTCACTAAATCTTTCTTTTAAATCTCTGTATATATTTGTCAATATATTGATGGCAAAATATATATATGTATATTTATGGAACAAAATTTTATATGTATTAAACTTTTATTTACAATTTATTCTTATTTCATAATTCCTCTATCTATCTATATATATATATAAATATCCTCTATTTATTTTATTTTTCAAAAAAATACAATATTTTTTCTAATCAAAAAATTTTTATTCTTACATTTAATGATTTTTCTATTTATATTTTAACAATTTTTCTTACCATTACAATAAAATATAAAAATTACATATTTCCATTAAAAGAAGCTTTTATAATAGATTTTATATAATAATAACAATCTTTTTAATGGGCATGTGAATGAGAAATGGTTTTTTTATTATTATTATAAGATAAATGATAAGACAAGAAATTAATATTCTTTCCTTCTTTTATATATTCAAACTTTTACTTTCTATACACCATGTCTCCCAATAATAATACATATTAACTATACAATTTTAATAATATAACAATTTTTCCCCTCCTCAACTTCCTTATTATTATATTTTATTCATATATAATTTTAAAGATTACGTATGCCTTCCTAAAATTTATAATAATATTTCAAATCTATTAATATTTTTGTTTTAATTATCATAATAATATTTATCACTTTTTTACTCTATATCACCTATCATATACACCTTTTTTATTATTAGATTTTTTTTTTAATTATTAAAGTTTTATTATTAATTTTTATTTCTAAAATTTATGATATGAGAATAAAAAAATTATTTATATTTTATGGAAATAAAAAATAACATACTTTAGTGATATCTTAACAGAGAAAGAAAAATGACAAAGATAGATGGAACTTTAAACTGATAAGGATTTCTTTAAGAAGATTATTAAACTTTCTATCTTTCTTTATCACAAAACATAAAGTTAAACGTTTTATTTCGAACCATTTTGTAGATATGCAAATTTCTCTTATATATAAATAATGTCTAGTTAATATGTATATACATGAATAAAGTTTATGAGTTTCTCTCTCCTCTCTGTATGGAGAGAGGCAATCTTATATATTTCAAGAATAAGCTTAAAAACTCTGATGATGTCGGAAGTCTCACTCTGGTAGGACAAGGAGTATTTTTATTGCGAGAACCAAGACTCCACATATATATTTGTATACTTTTTGTATACTTATGGATATATTATTTTATATAATCGAATATAGAAATATATTTATATGAAATATTACTATACCTCACATTTATTTAATATTAATTTTTTATCTCAATCATTTTACCAAAAAAGATAAGTTATCTATATAATAAATAGGCATTTAAAAAATTAAATGTGTAATAGTGAAAATAAAAAAGGAAAGAGGAATGACAGAAAAAAAAACTTTCATTTTTTTTTACTTCCTTCTCTCTTTCCTTGAAACATTTCCTTATACATTAAAATAAATTCCCTTGTTATTATTTTGTTACTCCCAATTGAATTACTCCCTTTCTTTTTTAAACAATAGTTTAAACTCAATTCATTCTTAGGAAGAAAAGTAAGATGGAATATTCTTTTATTATTATAACATCAAATGTATATCTATATATATATATATTATACTAACCAAAAAAATATTCATCCTTTTCCTTGAACATTACAATATATTTTCTTCTTTATTTTGAACAAATAAATAATACAATTGCAATATTATCATGATAAATGTGTATATAATACTTTTAAGAAAATGTATATATATTTAAAAAAAAAAAACTTTTAATATTTTAAAATCCTTTCTTATTTAAAAAGATGTATTATACAATTTTTACATTAAAAGAATAAGAAAGTCTTTATACATGGCATTTTGTTAAAAGATTATTAAAATACTCTTATTTATTTAAACTATCTCCATTTGTAGAAACATATACATATATATAGATATATCTAACTTTTATTGCCATTTTTAACTTTTAAACATACATTATATAATATATTTTTACATATTACCATTTTTAAACATTATATTTAAAACTTTATCCATTGCTTTTTAAATTATATTTTCTACAATTTCTACAAACATAGGAAAAATTTTATTTTTTCCTGTACGATTTTTTTGATAAAAAAAAAGTTTAAGTTTACCAAGTTGAGAAAAAAAAAATAACTTAATTATCTTTAATTTTATCGTCCCTTTCATCTCTCTTTGTTTCATGTCTTTTATCTTTAGTATATTAAAGATTCTTTATATATAATTAAAAAGTTTTGTATTTTTATTGTTAATCAATAAATATATTATTATTCATTTTTTTTTAATTTAAAAATATTGAGGGAAACTTTCTATTCTATTATTATTTCTAATAATTCATTCTAATCTTTCAGGGTTCTCAATATTTAATAAATATTATATATTCCTATATTCAATCTAAATAAAATAATTAATAATAAAATATAAATATTATTATCAGGAGAGAATGGCA
Source organism: Parastrongyloides trichosuri (assembly GCA_000941615.1). Lineage (NCBI taxonomy): Eukaryota > Metazoa > Nematoda > Chromadorea > Rhabditida > Strongyloididae > Parastrongyloides > Parastrongyloides trichosuri. Next base: position 14,112 of record LM523270.1, read on the forward strand.
GTTGATGATGGTATACCGGACTCCCTAGATGAGATCAATCTTCGTGTCAATCAAACCGCAGATGATGTAAGTTGGTTAGCAAATTTTGTTTGAGACAAATTTTATTATGTCTCCTAAAAAAGTATCGTATAAAACCATAAAAATACAGCTACAGGGTTGGCATCTGAAACTTTTATACATGTAATATTATTCTCATGAAAGCATTAAGCATATCCTTATAATATAATACACAAAACCTCATCATTCATTCAAATATATTTTGTAACAATACTAAAGAATAAAATTGTTTTAACTTTTTACATTTTATATTACTGATAGTTATAGAAATAAATATATAATGCATATCTTCATTAGTTGATAAGAGGACCCTCTTTTAATACAATAATATATATATAGTAGAATAGAGATAACTTTATGCTAATTTTAGTTTTTGAAATAAAATTAAGAAAAGTCAAAAAGCTTGTCTTATATCTATATTATATATAACTAAATAAGTGAATAATTACAAAAACAGACAAAATTTATTGATATCATCCTATAATTTTAACAAAAATTTTATACCATTTTCATTTTCACCACATATATAGACATATAAAGAGACAAAGTGAAAAACGTTTTTATTTTTATTTATATTTCTCCTATATCAAAAAGATACAATTTTATTATAATATTATTCTTTTTTTTTATCCCCTTCATATAGATATCTTCTAATCCACCCCAATATTTTTATCCACTTAAATATTATATATATATTTTTCAATTTCTAATTTATTAAACCATATGTAGAGTAATCTTCATTTATCCATCCCAAGCTATCATCCAGAAGACATACTATATATATATACATTTAATTTTTATTGTTCTCCACAAAAGTATTATCTAACTAATGATTATTTATATACCTTTAACACTTAACTATTATCAAAACTAAAAATGTTAGATGCTATTAAAAAATTTCGTCAATCTACCATTGACAAGGAGAAAGAAGATCCAATAATTTTTACTCCTTGTGGTGATGGGGCTGTTTATTGTAATGGTTTAGTTCTCCCAGCAAATATGGCTGATGAGTTGAAAACATTAAATGTGAAAATTGATGATGAAGCCAATAAAGTTATATTTAAATTTCTTTTATTATAAAATTATTAATATTAATTTTTCTTTACTTTTAGTCTCTTGAAGCTACTCGTCGGATGTTGGCATTATGTGAAGAAAGTAAAGAAGCTGGTATTAAAACTTTGGTTATGCTGGATGATCAAGGTGAACAGTTGGAGAGAGTTGAAGGAAATCTCGATACTATTAATCAAGATATGAAAGAAGCAGAGGAACATTTAAAAGGAATGGAAAAATGTTGTGGTTTATGTGTCCTGCCATGGAATAGAAATGATGATTTCGAGAAGAATTCAGAGTATGCAAAAGCTTGGAAAAAAGATGATGATGGTGGTGTTATTAGTGATCAACCAAGAATTACTGTTGGAGATACAGGAATGGGACCACAGGGAGGTTATATTACAAGAATCACAAATGATGCCAGAGAAGATGAAATGGATGAGAATATACAACAGGTCTCAACAATGGTGGGTAACCTAAGAAACATGGCGATAGATATGAGTACAGAGGTCTCAAATCAAAATAGACAACTTGACAGAATCCAAGAGAAGGCACAGTCAAATGAAGTCCGTGTTGAATCTGCTAACAAGAGAGCCAATAAGCTTATAACAAAATAATATTTTTTTCATATGTATACACAAATCTATGTCATTATAATTTTTGAAAATATGCATGATGTAGCCTTTTCATTCCGTTCATCCTTAATAATCTTCACTTTAATATTATTATACAATATATCTCTTATAAATTTATATATACATATATATTAAAATTCTATGATGCCGAAAAAAAAAATTAGTAATAATATAGCATCAAATCTTTATACCAATTTTCTCTCATATTTTGTTAAGAGGAATCAAACAAAGTCTCTATAATATTAATGTTTTTTTTTTCTCAAAAAAATTCTTTAGATAAAAAAGATGCTATTTACCAGGAAATTTTTTGATAAGATATTAATATTTTATGATATTAAATATTTCTTACCTATTTTTGAAACTAATAAACCAATATTTTATACACAATTTTAAATTCATTCTATTGACAGTGTATGTTTATAAGAATTCTTGATATGTCACTCTTATGATAATAATAATAAAAAAAAATATTAGAATATTTTTAAGAGGAACAATAATATTTATGGTAATGAATAGGAAGAAAATTATCATATCCATAAATGGTATTTTCATAATAAGATCCTTTAAAAAAGTAATTTGTTGTACTTCAATGTGGTAATTAGTTCCTACCATACGGTAATCCTCAAATGTCACAATGAAGAATGTTACCTTGGGATTTTGACATTTCCAGTCAATTGTTGTTAAAAAATAAATTGACTTTAAAAATATTTGTCAAGTTTCAAAAATAACGTTATAATTAACATATACAAAATATTGTGATACAAATAACTTATCTAGAAGTATTCCCTTCTTGAAATATGTGTTATTTTTACCAATATATCAATTACATTTACCCAAAACAATTTGGTATGAGAAATAAATTTTTAATTAAAATGTAACGTGTTTGATATTATAAATTAAAAAATGTTATACGTAAAAGAGCTAATTCTTTTCCTAAAAATTTTATATAATAAACCTATGCCAGAATGAGGAAAGGTATAAAAGGAAATTTTAAAAAAAAACAGTCAATAATTCATTTCTATTTGTTTTATTTAAATAAAAATTAACAAATATATACACTTTGATTATTCCATATGCTCCAAAAAGTTTGTTGTCCCATCAGTTCATTCTACAAAAGCCAGTTTCCATTCTATTAAAGCAACAATTATTTCTGTAGTTTAGTGATAGTACCATTGTTATTTCTAAAATAATTTAACTATTTACTTCCCATATAATTAATTGTACTTTAAATACTATTGTTTAAAACTTTTATGTAGTTTTAAAGCACAAAAAGAGCGCAATAATATTTTATTCAAAATAAATTACCTTAACAACAAATAAACCAGAAACTACCCATTTTTAATGAAGAAAATGTTTAAAGCAATCCGGTCTAGACGACTCTAATGTTTCATTTTTCTTTCAACATCTACTATTGTTACAATTTTGAGACAAAGAAACATTTTAGTTTGTGCGATTAAATAAATTATATATTTATATTATTATAAATTAATCTAATCTATTCTACGATTTGTATCAATAAAAGTTATAAGACATACATTCATGCTTTATTTACCCTTATTCTGTAGGTTCACCTTTTTATTAATAATGACAAAAAAAAANTTTATATTCACCGCCATCCTTTAAAAACAATTTTTTGTTTTCTTATTATTGTTCAAATAACTTCCGTATTCCTTTGCCCTTTTCTATTTGTTATGTAAGTATAATTTAGATAAAAATACCCTATTTTTCATTTACATAATAAATAATATTTTTTAAAACTTATACTTTTCATTTATATGTATTAACATTTTTATATTGTATATATATATATTCATTCAAAAAAATACAAATACATTAGGCCGTTTTTGTTGAAATAATAGAGTAATAATAATATTTATAGTATCAAAATTGTGATGTTTATTATGTTAAAAGATTAAGTAAATAGATGGTAAAGATTTTAAAAATTATTAGGAATTATTTAACAATATAAATTTTTATACTAAACAATAAAAATAAAACTTATACTATAAATAATGTCATCACAAACTACAAAGATATAAAACAACAACATCGTTAAGATTTATTAGAAAGATAAAAACCAATTTTATGGGGATGATCTAAGAATACCGCGGCAAACAATTAATATATACATACTATTTAAATGAAAATATATGTTTTCACAAACTTAAATCCTTCCAAGACTAGGTTAACCTTTTTTCTTCACTACAAAAGTATAAAAGCGTTATGAGATAACCTTAAAAACTAGAGAGTATAGAAGAATAGTGGAGAAATATAAAAAGTAAAGACTATAGGAAAAAGAGCGGTCGCAGACATTATATTTTAATAGTGTGTCTCGCTTTTTAACTCTGCACTTATACATATATTTTATATGGTTGCAATTTTTCAACACCGACATCTTTCGAATATATATATATATTTTTTCCACATCATTTTGAAATAATTTTTTTTNTTTTTTTTATATTTTATGCTATTATTATAATACTTATTTTATTATTAATGATTATTTAAATTTTTTTCCTCCTGAAATTTTTTGGAATGTATGCCATCCCTGAGAAGAGGCTTCAAAATGGAGTTTATATTATTCTAACTATAAAAGAGATGTTTTTTATGTATTAAAAGTAATTATTTTTTATTATTAAATAAAAGGGTGTGATGTTATACATTTAATAATGGAATTATTTATTAAAAGTACGTAAAAGGCAAGTATTTAAAAATTAATATCATTATCTATAATTTATAAAACTTTTCACTAGCACCATGTTGTGTATAGATATGATTAAAAAATTTATTTCATTGAAAAATTATATTCATATAAATAAACAAAATTATAACACATACAATCAAAACACATTAATTAAGATGTAAATTGATACCTTTATCTAATATCATTCAAAAATAAATAACTTCTGTTTAGTCTATCATAAATTAGAATTTATATTTTTAATTCATCCTATCTCATTTCTCTCTCCTTTCTACTCCAATCTATATATGTCAATCATTGTTAAAATTATTCATTTTTTCCGTACAGAAGAATGTCATTTTTACTGATCACAAAAAACTGAATTTTTATAATTTATTTCTCATTTTATCTTTGATTAACAATCTTCTTTTTTTATAACTAAAAACCATTGTGATGTATATTTTTTCATTCAACCAAAATTTATATTTTTCATTTTTTAAAATATTCTCTACATTCCTTCTTTTGGTTAAATCCAACTTCCTTACAAATATTACATTTCTAAATTACTTCTATTTCTATATCTATATTTTTAGAAGATTTAGCTACTAATGTACTTTTATTGCACTTCATTTAATTTCTGTAAATTGAAGTTGTACCATTTCTTTTTTGACCATAATTTTCACCAATTTGATAATATATATATATGTATATATTTTAATCAACCAAAAAAAGATATAAATGGTGAATGCCAAAAATAGATTTTAATCACTTTTTTTAAGAAGCAATAAAATTTAATTTTCTCCTTCAAAAAAAGATACATCTGGTGGAAAAATTAACAAACATACTATTCATCCTTTCTAACTTAATCTTAAATTTATCATCTCAAACATTTTTAATTTTATAATTTTTAAAAATATATTTGTAATATCAAAAACATTTTCTCTTTGATGCAAATATTATATAATAATATACTTCTCATCTCTCCTATCATCAACATGTATAATAATATTTATTACATATACCTTTTTAAAAATATTAAAAATTTCTTAATTATAAATATTATATTTATCACTTTGTCAAAGGGATAATCCTATCCATTTTGTCATTCTTTATTATTATTTTTTTTAAAAACAAAACTTTTTCAATAAAATAATATATGAATGACTACAGGAAAAAATAGTTATAATACTGAAACTTATCCATAAATGTTTTCCTATAACATATTATATTTTATTATTAGAAGAATTATCACTAACGCGTCATCATCACTTTATAATATATAAACAGAAAGATAAGATAAATTCATGTCACCATTACTATATGCATATTTACGTAACAATAAATTATTATCATTTAAAATTAATGCTTAAAGAAAGTAATTAGTTACTATAATACAATATACTTTAAAGTTATTAATATTTATCTGTTTATATTTACTTAACCTGATGCATATTGTAAATAAATAACATTATTTGTCATTTTCGAACATATTACATTTATTTAATTGTTTCCAAAATTTTTTGTGTCCTCTACCATAATATTTATCTTTCAATATTAATCACTAATTCTCCTATTTTTCTAAAAATTTTTGCTCTCAAAGTACAAATGAGAGGGTATCATTATTATTTTGTATATTTTATATATATATTCTTATCTCTCTCTTTCACTCATATACTTTCCTACTCTTTTTTTTTAATATTTATAAATAAAATATGTAAAGTTAATTTTGTTGATTTTAAAACTAAATATAATCATCAAAATTAGTAAATGCTGTTAAAAACTTTGATCATTTGACTATCACGTCTTGTTATCAAAGAATATTTATATTTACATATCTATATATATAATATTAAATATCAATTAATTTATATATATATTAATGATCTTTGCTTTAATAATATTTATTTTTTTTTATAATTTCTATTTTTAGGAAGAATTCGTTACTCCTAAAGATATATATAGAGATTCACATTGAAGAAAGTTCCAATATTATATTAAAGACTTTATAGATTTTACATAAATAAGATAGACAAAACAAATTATGTCCTTCAGCTCATCTATAACAATGGGCTCGACTGTCAAGTTAAATCGTACACAGGATGATGTCGTCTACGAAGGGTGGCTCCATAAACGTGGGGAGCATATCAAGAATTGGAGATCACGTTACTTTGTCCTATTCAATGATGGTGGATTGTTGGGATTTAAACAGAAACCGACACCATCTCAATACATGGATCCATTAAATGATTTTACAGTTAGAGATGTTCAAGTAAGTTAAAAAAATTGCTTGTCAATAACTATGTATTTAAATGTGCTCCTTAAATAATATGAAAACAAATAATATTATTGAATATACATATTATTTATACCATCATTGATAGAAGAAAAAATAATAAATAATATTTTTTGTTAACTAAAATAAAAATTATCCAAAATAGGGAATAAAAAATTATTTTAACAAAAAATTTCATATTTGTATAAATTTTTTACGGAGTAATTAAAACACTTAAACATAAAAAAACAAACTTTGAAAACAAAAATATGTTTTGTTTTTGACAACTGTTAAATAATTCCATTTGTATTTTTATCCCGAACTAATTTGAATCCGGTAATTGGCGTAAAAACATGAATATAATAGGTTGATAAAGCATGTTTTATGTATTACTAAATTTTTTAAGTAGTAAAGTTTTTATTTTGGTAATATTAATATTTATTATGTCAAGATCAAACTACAAATAATATATTTATACTACATCCACGAGTTCAACTTAAAATAACAAATTTTTAATAATATAAATATATTATCCCTTGTAAATATTTTCTCCTTACGTTACCAAACATCTATCACATTTATTTTGTTCAATCTTTGTACTTTTAATTATTAATCCATATCACATTTTTTGGTACATCTCCTGATCATCATTGTTTTTTTAATAACTATATTTAGAGTTTGTTATAAATAATATCAATTAATCTTAGAATTTTAAAATATTATTCGCTTAATATTACTACCAAAAGTGTATTTTTTTATATAATATTTTTTTATTGGTATATATGTCATTATAAATATTTAATATATGAAAACAAGCTAAAATAACATTTTGTCTGAATAAAATATATTAATGGTAAAAAAAACATTGTTTTCAAAAATATATATATAAATATTTTCTTATTTTATTCAGGAGAAAATATTTATTATGAAAATCAGAAATGCCTTGCATTTGAGGAAAAATATTTTCATTCCTTGTTATGAGAGAAGTTTTTTAGTTCCTCTTTTTTTAAATATGCTCCTTTTGGCAATGTATTTGTCTCTTTTATTTAACTTCAACAAAAATATATATATATTTTGAAATAGTTGTTGTATTTAACAAAAATAGATTAGAATGATTTCGTAATATATTTTTAAGTTTTGATATGAAAATTTTTTTTAACACCCTTGATTACCTATGATCATTATCAACAGAAGGATTGAGGGGGGAAAAATGTAAATAACTATTTCATTATATTTTTAAAAATAATAATATAAAAAGTTTAAGGAAAAAAAAAATCCATTAAGTTAAAAAAGTTTGTTTTTGATCACAATTCTCTAACAAAACAATTGCATTTCATTAATAAAAACAAGCGAACTAAAAGTGCATTAGATGTGATTTTATTCTTTTTTAATTATTAATTGAAATTATATATTTTCAATAAACAACCCTAACTTTATAATATGAATAAAAACAAGCTTTTTTTGAATTGGTGAAAAAAGTCATTTTAACAACATTAAAGTATAAATAAAATGATAATAGGAATTAAGAAATATATATATATTATTTTTTAAAAATATATATTTATATTATATAAATATATATATATATTGATAACTAGGCGGCAGTTGTATTTTTTAACTTCCGTGCCAATGTCTAAAATTGTTTGAGTCAAACAAAAGTGCATTTAAATATTTTTCAAAATTTTTTGTTGTAGGGCTCCTATTTTCGAATAATAATAAAAGTTCATCCTTACTCAGTGCACTCCCAAATTTTGTCAAATAACAAAAATATTTTTTAATATATTACAGATATATAAGAGTTGTTTGGATTCAAAAAGCTTTATTTCTTCCATATATTTTATTGTAATAATATATATTATAAAAGGGAGACAATATATATGTATTATTAACATTATATTATTTACACATATATAGTATGTCTTCACTACAACCAAGAAGATTCAGAGATCGACGAGTTGATCGTTCTTTAAAACATGATAAGAAGGTATATATATAGAGAATTAATTTTATAGTAAAATTAACATTTCAATAATAAAACACAATCCTCTTATATAAAAAAAAATTTACAACATCCTTTCATTTTATTTTAAATTACCCTTTTTTGACTTTAATTTTAACATTGTTTTTTTATCTTTTTACTTTTTAGCTCATGAAAGTTGATCGTCCAAAGGCGAACTCATTCATCGTCCGTGGATTACAATGGACAACTGTTATAGAAAGGATGTTTCATGCTGATAATTCACAGATTAGGGAAAATTGGTTGAATGCAATTAAACAGGTTTCAGATCGGATGAAGGAAAAATCAAAGATAATGAATGATGAGGAGATGATGGATTGTAATAATCATGATGATAATGCCATTCCTGGAGTTAATCATTTTCTTCAAAATACTCAACTTTTCACATCAGTACCAGCTAATCAAATTGATTCAATGGATGATGGGAATGATGAAATGGATAGTAAATCTATGATAAGCAATGTATCTATAAATAAACAAGTTTCAAATGAATTATCATCAGAAAATCAGATCACAGATGAAAATGATATAAGTTTAAACAAGAAGAGAAAAATAGGATTAGAAGATTTTGATTTCTTGAAGGTTCTTGGGAAGGGAACTTTTGGTAAGGTAATCTTATGTCGTGAAAAGATGACCGGAAATTTGTATGCAATCAAGATACTAAAAAAAGAAGTAATCATTGAGAAAGATGAAGTGGCTCATACGTTAACAGAGAATCGTGTCCTTCAACGTTGTAAACATCCTTTTCTTACGGTAACACATTTGCACCATATAAATTAATAATATATTTTTCATTTTAGGAACTTAGTTATTCTTTTCAAACATCAGATAGATTATGTTTTGTTATGGAATTTGCGATAGGAGGAGATTTATATTACCATTTAAATAAACAAGTACAAATATTTAGAGAAGGATTTTCAGAATCAAGAACTAGATTTTATGGGGCTGAGATTGTTTTGGCATTAGGATACTTACATGAAAATAATATCGTTTATAGGGACTTAAAGTTAGAAAATTTGTTATTAGATAAGGATGGACATATAAAGATTGCTGATTTTGGGTTATGTAAAGAAGATATATCATTTGGTGATAGGACAAGGACATTCTGTGGTACACCTGAATATATTGCACCAGAAGTTTTAGAAGATAATGATTACGGTAGATCTGTTGATTGGTGGGGTGTTGGTGTTGTTATGTATGAGATGATGTGTGGTAGACTTCCATTTTATTCAAAGGATCATGAAAAATTGTTTGAATTAATATTGAGTGGTAATTTAAGATTCCCGTCAAAATTATCTCATGAAGCAAGAGTATTATTGACAGGATTATTAATAAAAGATCCTAATAGAAGATTGGGAGGTGGTCCAGAAGATGCTAAAGAGGTAATATGTCAAGAATTTTTTAAACCAATTGATTTTGAAAGACTCTATAGAAAAGAAATTGAACCTCCATTTAAACCTGCCTTAAAGAATGAACAAGATACCTCTTACTTTGATATTGAATTTACAAGAGAAGTTGTTCAGTTAACACCACCATCTGCCAGGAAGGGCATCCTTCCAACATTGGATGAATCTGATGAGTTACAAGATAATTTTGTCCAATTTTCCTTCCATAACACAATTCCTTCATGCATTACAAAAAATTCTGAAAATGTTGTTTAAAATGTTATTCTATTTTGAAGGAATTTGTTAGTTAAATTGTTCAAAACAAGAAAAAAAAGATATTAGATTGTTATAATTTGAACGATCTCATTGAAAAAAATTCCCTCGTCTATATGTTAGATAGAAAAAAAGTATAAAAACAAAATTATGTACTTCTTTATACATTCTCCTTACTTCCTACATTACATATATCTATTATTTTTTATATTATTATTTGATTTTTATCAAAATAAAGTGATTTATATTAAAAAAAATAATTAATATATATAAATATATTCGGAAAAGTAAAAAAAAAAATGTTATATTTTAGTTCATTTAAATGTTTATATATTTATTTTATAATCTAAAAATAAAAATATGATACATTCAAAAAATTTGTTAAATTTTTTAATCAAATTTATTTATTCACCAAAATTTTAAAGGTTTAGAAAGATATTGGGTAGACGATAGAATGAATAATGATGAATTGCATTTTTAACAATATTTTTGTTATTGAAAAATAATTGTTAGAAATAATAATAAAAATAATTTCAAATATAATATTTTGAAGTAATAAGCCTTTTTATTTCTAGTTTAAAAAAATATTATGAATATAATAATTACTATTGATATGTAAATAAAATATGAAATTATTAAATATGTATATTTAGATTAAAAAATACATTTATCACTAGTTATTTATTGATGTCTCTGTGTAGATGTTTGTCTTGTGAATCTTCTTCTTGGTGAATCCACCGTTCTCTTCATTAATTGATCCTTGATTTTGAATGTGTTGGTGATAAAGATTATTTAAGGCTGTTGTTAAAACTTCAAACTTGTCTTTTAATATTTTTATTGGTATCTTTCCAGAACCACATCTCCCTGCAGCCAAGCTATTTCTTAATTCTTCAATCATAATATTGATATTTTTTATCTTTGATCTTATAACAGGATCTGAAACTGAGAGACTTTTTTGAAGGCTGCTAACCCTTTTTGCTATGTCATTCAATGCTTGGCACATACTATTTGAGAGAGTAACTTTATCAGTATATTGTCCATGTGTATGTCCATGATAATCTTTTCTCTTAATATTTGTTGTTACTTCACATCTTCCAGGATTAACATATGTCGATGTGACAATATCTTCTTCAATAATATTATTACATGGTCTTCTTTGGTCACAGTTATTATGCTTTCCATTCTTTTGAATATTTTCATCATAATACTTCAGTTTTTTATTCCCATCACCATGTCTAATAACTTGTTCACTCTCCTTAATCATTTCCATCATTTCTCTCATATATTTCTCATTATTTTCCAAGTTGTTTTTCGCCTTCTCAAGTTGTATTTCAAGAATTTGTTTCTGCATCAACAAGTCATCCTCTGTAGCTTCACCATCTTTATTCAATTTATTTAAATGTGTTAATAATGACCACAATGCCTGTGTAACTGCAGAACCTTCAGATGAACCAAATCGTTGTTCCAAATTCGTTTTAAGATCATAAGAAACAAAGCGAAGTTCAGTTCTCACAACATCTTCACTTTTATTACTCTTTGTAACCTGAATCAGTTGACGTGGATACTCAGCATTCTTATTGCTTTCACCTTTTCCAGTCATATTTTTTTTTGATAATAATATTCAAAAGGATTGTTAAACAAAATATGAGGTGAAGGAAAATAATGTTACACCCAAAAATAAGCTTTTACTAATGTACTTAAAAAACATATGATAAATTTGAATAATATCTATATATTCAAAATAATAATATACGTTTTTATTCCATAAACAATATAATATTATTCACAAAAAAAAGAAAATTATGTAATTTAAAGAATGAGAAAAAATATCAAGTACAATCTTACAAACATCTTTCACATTATTTTTTGATAAATAAATGAAAAAAATAAACTTTTAACGTTATTAAAAAATCTTTTTCTTACATCTCCTAAAAATATTGTTCTTTTTATCATTGTTTTATCAAAAAAAAAAAGTGTTTACATTTTTTAAAATTATTAGAGTAACAGTTGTTTTTTAATAACAGTTTGGTATTACATAAAAATAACTTGTACTTTAGATAAAATATAATTATTTTAAAATAATATTTATATTTTTGTTGTAATTTAATTTTTTAACACTCTCATTTGGTACACAAGCAACAAATGGTAATCAGAATTATCTGGGGAGATTTTTTTTTAATTATACATGCTTTTTTGTTTAAACTTAAATTTGGTTTAAATTAACTTAGTGAAAATGTGTTTTGATAAATATTTTTATCAATTAGAGGAAAAATAACATAAACATGTTTTAAATACCAAAAGCAATTTGATTGAGATTTATATATCTCTTCAAGAAAAACATATTATTTTTATAAAAGTGAAGTTAAAAAAAGTTTTGATGATGATTATGGTAAGATTTATCAAACTTTCATTTTCATTCCAAAAAAAAAGAATAATATTTATATATAAAGGAAATAAATTTGTTTTGACACGTGTGAATAAAATTTTGGAATTTATTAAAAAAACAGCAGAAATAAATTTTATTAATCTTTGATATCATATCTTACCATTAACATTATTTTTGCTAGTTAAAGTACATGACAACATATTTTAATTATATAAAGAAATATTTTATTCTATATTTATCTTATCAACATGCCCACATATGATTTGCAAAAAAGATAGAAGTTATTTAAAAAATATTTTTTTTTAACAGATGTACTTTTAAAAATAATTATTCCTTTTTTTGCACTTAAGATGTATTATTAAAATCAACAAAAGTTGATTGATAATACAAATCACTAAAGATAGAAAAGAAAAAACTTGATAATGTATCATTAATGAAGCATGAAGGAGTGTACCCAATCAATCAAAAATGTTTATCTTAAAAGGGTAAAAAATAATTTTATTAGTATTATGCAATAAAAATTATGTTATTTCTTACCTTTGTGTAATATGCACCTACACTAAATCTAAAAGGAAGGAAAAAATTTATTTATGTCATGTTGATGATGGTGTATAGCACATTTTTGAAAGTACAAATATATTTTAGATAATATTAGGTGAGTCATAAAACAATTGATAAAGAAAGTATTTGTGTTTATATATTTTATGATTATATATTTAAAAAAAAATTTTTATTTTTTGTATGATATTTTGATCAAAACGTTAACTTGAGTAAATTTTTTTCAATTTATGGGGGAAAAGTTTTTGTGAATGATATAGATGATGAAATTTTGTGCATTGTGAAAAATTGTTTTTTAAATGGTATAATAATAAAAAAAGTGCAATTCGTTAAGTAGAAGTCTTTCATTATCAAAAGTTCATATTTTCTATTTTTTAAAAAATGTGACACTTTTAATGTTTAAAATTTTATTTAACACAAAACCCTAGATCTTTTTCAATGTTTTTATGGATATATAAGAGAGAAAAACAAGTTGTCTATGTTACTAATAATAATTGTAAATACATATCAATGCGGAAGTACATCTTTTCAATGTGTTTATAAAAAATGTAAAAATAATAAAATTTTTTCTTTTAAAAAAGTACTTTCAACTTTTGAAAGATGCAAAAAGGGATGTTGGACTTTTAGTTATGATCAAATATGTATTGCGTGTTTATGATTTTTTGGAATATAAATATTTAAAATGAATTAATTATTTTAAATATTTGTAAAATTCTTTACAAAAAATAAAATTGTTTCTTGGTCTTTGAATGCTACAATTTCTGAAAGATAATGGATATAAAAGTTTTATTGTTTTAAAAGTATTAAATTTCTTAGTAATTGATACATATTTGAA